>JACEFZ010027630.1:0-10000 GCA_014155875.1 Cepaea nemoralis | reverse complement strand
TTAATGCATAGTACAAAAGCATAATTAATATGCAGCAAATGCGTATTTTCAAGGGCCGAGTGTAAGACGGGTCTTGTGTGACCAATTTATGAACCTTTGAAAACAAAGTACCCTTGTTCCTACATTCTGTCTCTCTCTGTCTCTGTCTGTCTGTCTGTCTGTCTGTCTGTCTGTCTGTCTGTCTCTCTCTCTCTCTCTCTCTCTCTCTCTCTCTCTCTCTCTCTCTGTCTCTATGTGGGTTGGGGAGGGGTGCATGATGGATGTGGGTGATGGATTTGGAAATGTGTGTGTGGGTGGGGGATATGTCTGGCTGGTTGGGGGTGTGTGGCTGGATGGAGGATGTATGTGTGGGTAGTGAGGGTGATTGTAGTTGGGGATGTGTGGATGGGTAGGAGATGTGTGGGGAGATGTGTGTGTGGGTGAGGGATGTGTCTTTGGGATGTGTGTGGGTGTGGTGTTGTGTGGGAGGGGAGCTGGTTGTGGATAAATGATGTGTGTGTGGGTGGGTGAAGGTGTGGTTGGGTTTTCGGGTGGGTGAAGGATGTGTGTGAGGGTGGGGATGTGTGCTTAGATGGGTGGTTGGGGTGTGTGAGTGTGGGTGGGTAGATAGGAGATGTATGTGTTGATGAGTGGGTTAGGGATGCGTGGGTGTTAGTGGTTGAGGGATAAGTACGTGTGTCTGGGGATGAGTGTATGAGTTGGGGATGTGTGTGTGTGGGTTGTGTGTGCGTGGATGGGAGGTGTGTGTTTGTGAATTGGGGATGTGTTGGTGGGTGGGGATGTGTGAGAGGGATGTGTGTATGGGTGGGGAGATTGTGCGTGGGTGGGGATGTGTGTGTATATGGGTAGGGGTGTGTGGTTAAGGAATGTGTGGCTGGGGGATGGGTGGATGGAGGATGTGTGGTTGGGTAGAGGATGTGTGGGTGGGTGATTGTATATGAGTAAGGGTGTGTGGTTAAGGGATGTTTGGTTGGGGGATGGGTGGGTAGAGGATATGTGGGTGGGTGAGTGTGTGCAGGTTAGGAGATGGTGGGGGATGTTTGTAGGTGTGGGCTCGGGATCTGTGAGTGGGCTGGGGGAGATGGAAGATTATGTGGTGGGTGCGGAATTTATGTGTGGGTAGGTGCGGAATATGTGAGTTGACGGGGAGATGTGTGTGTGTGTGGCTGAGGAATGTGTGTTTGGCTGGGTGGGTGGAGGTGTGTGGGTGGAGGAGGATCTGTGGGTGAGTGATTGTTGGTGGGTAATGGGACGGGTAGAGGATATGTGAGTGAGTGAATGTATGTGTGGTGGGTGAGAGGTGTGTGTGGGTGGGGAGATGTGAAGGTGTAGGGATGTGGTGGATGGGTGGGGGAATGTATGTGTGTGCGGGTTATGTGTGTGGTTGGGTGGGGGAGTTGGAGTGAATGGGGGATGTGTGGGTGGGTGGTGGATGTGTCTCATAACATAGTAATATGCATTGTTTATGTTTACAAAATTCATGTGACAATGTTTTTTTCCTATGCACTGTAGATGAAAGAAAGCTGAGTGAGTGGAACGGCCGAATGTAAGACGGGCCTGCGTGCCCAATTTGTTACCCTTTGAAAATAAAGTCTGTTCGTTCGTTCGTTCGTTCTCTCTCTCTCTCTCTCTCTCTCTCTCTCTCTCTCTCTCTCTCTCTCTCTCTCTCTCTCTCTCTCTCTCTCTCTCTCTCTCTCTCTCTCTGGGAGTGGAAAGTAATACAAATTCGAAATTACAAACAAAATACGCCATATGCATGACACAATATTGGACGCTCTACAACTGTTCAGCAGTGTAGGAACACAGAGTGCAAAAAAAACAACAACCAAATAAAAGAACTCTAGAAGTCTCATTTGATACAAATAATACGGAAGCAGCTATTATATCAGAGGAACAAAGGCAACGGTATTTCCAACTGTGATATACCAACAGAACCAAGTTAATACATTCACGTATCTGGAGATAATCATAACGTCTGACAGAAGATGGGTGACAGCGATTACGGTCAGAAAATGGCCAGCAAAATATGCATTTTGGAAAATGACAAATATCCTATGAAATAAGTTACAATCATTGCATTGAGGTTAGCATGGCTGAATGGATAAGTGCGTTCGTTCTTAAACATCCTGTGTGCTGATGCCGAGATAGATGGTTCAACACATACAGTTGGACTAAAATGTTCATTTCTCGTCCTTGTCACGGAGACGTAAATTACAAGTACCCCTGAAGTTGGAGTGGGTACACCTGATGGCAAGGATCACTGGTCAAAAGTAAAGCTAATCCACACGCACAAATCAGTCCATACACTAGAAGTAGTAGTACTTGTAAGGACTACACTTGAGTTCAAAACGAGCGAGCGCCAGCAAAGAATCATTGAATGCCTGAAAACGAGTGCCTCGGTGTTATATAGAATAGGTTTTATTGTATAGAAGTGAATCATGCAAGGGCAACGAACTTAGGGGACAGTGGAGGTGAAATGTCTAAGACGAAGGCTGCAAATGTCTTGGACGGACAGAGTAAGTAGCAGAGATTAGAGTAAGTAGCAACGTTTAGAGTAAGTAGCAGCGACTTAGGGAAAGTAGCAGCAATTAGAGTAAATAGCAGCGATTAGGAAAGTAGCAGCGATTAGAGTAAGTAGCAGAGATTAGAGTAAGTAGCAGAGATTAGAGTAAGTAGCAGAGATTAGAGTAAGTAGCAGAGATTAGAGTAAGTAGCAGAGATTAGAGTAAGTAGCAGAGATTAGAGTAAGTAGCAGAGATTAGAGTAAGTAGCAGAGATTAGAGTAAGTAGCAGCGATTAGAGTAAGTAGCAGAGATTAGAGTAAGTAGCAGCGATTTAGAGTAAGTAGCAGAGATTAGAGTAAGTAGCAGCGATTAGAGTAAGTAGCAGAGATTAGAGTAAGTAGCAGAGATTAGAGTAAGTAGCAGAGATTAGAGTAAGTAGCAGAGATTAGAGTAAGTAGCAGAGATTAGAGTAAGTAGCAGAGATTAGAGTAAGTAGCAGAGATTAGTAAGTAGCAGCGTTAGAGTAAGTAGCAGAGATTAGAGTAAATAGCAGAGATTAGGGACTAAGTAGCAGCGATTAGAGTAAGTAGCAGCGATTAGCGTAAGTAGCAGAGCAATTAGGAGTAAGTAGCAGAGATTAGAGTAAGTAGCAGAGATTAGAGTAAGCAGCGATAGAGTAAATAGCAGAGATTAGAGTAAGTAGCAGCGATTAGAGTAAGTAGCAGAGATTAGAGTAAGTAGCAGAGATTAGAGTACAGTAGCAGAGATTAGAGTAAGTAGCAGAGATTAGAGTAAGTAGCAGAGATTAGAGTAAGTAGCAGAGATTAGAGTAAGTAGCAGAGATTAGAGTAAGTAGCAGAGATTAGAGTAAGTAGCAGAGATTAGAGTAAGTAGCAGAGATTAGAGTAAGTAGCAGAGATTAGAGTAAGTAGCAGAGATTAGAGTAAGTAGCAACGATAGACTAAGTAGCAGCGTATGAGTAAGTAAGCGAGATTAGAGTAAGTAGAGAGATTAGAGTAAGTAGCAGCGATTAGAGTAAGTAGCAGAGATTAGAGTAAGTAGCAGCGATTAGAGTAAGTAGCAGCGATTAGAGTAAGTAGCAGAGATTAGAGTAAGTAGCAGAGATTAGAGTAAGTAGCAGCGATTAGAGTAAGTAGCAGCGATTAGAGTAAGTAGCAGAGATTAGAGTAAGTAGCAGAGATTAGAGTAAGTAGCAGAGATTAGAGTAAGTAGCAGAGATTAGAGTAAGTAGCAGCGATTAGAGTAAGTAGCAGAGATTAGAGTAAGTAGCAGAGATTAGAGTAAGTAGCAGCGATTAGAGTAAGTAGCAGAGATTAGAGTAAGTAGCAGAGATTAGAGTAAGTAGCAGAGATTAGAGTAAGTAGCAGCGATTAGAGTAGTAGCGTTAGTTTAGATTAGAGTAAGTAGCAGAGATTAGAGTAAGTAGCAGAGATTAGAGTAAGTAGCAGAGATAGAGTAAGTAGCAAGATTAGAGTAAGTAGCAGAGATTAGAGTAAGTAGCAGCGATTAGAGTAAGTAGCAGAGATTAGAGTAAGTAGCAGCGATTAGAGTAAGTAGCAGAGATTAGAGTAAGTAGCAGAGATTAGAGTAAGTAAGCAGAGATTAGAGTAAGTAGCAGCGATTAGAGTAAGTAGCAGAGATTAGAGTAAGCTAGCAGAGTAGAGTAAGTAGCAGAGATTAGAGAAGTAGCAGAGATTGAGTAAGTAGCAGCGATTAGAGTAAGTAGCAGAGATTAGAGTAAGTAGCAGCGATAGAGTAAGTAGCAGAGATTTGAGAAGTAGCAGAGATTAGAGTAAGTAGCAGCATTAGAGTTAAGTAGCAGAGATTAGAGTAAGTAGCAGAGATTAGAGTAAGTAGCAGCGATTAGAGTAAGTAGCAGCGATTAGAGTAAGTAGCGAGATTAGAGAAGTGCAGAGTTAGAGTAAGTAGCAGAGATTAGAGTAAGTAGCAGAGATTAGAGTAAGTAGCAGAGATTAGAGTAAGTAGCAAGATTAGAGTAAGTAGCAGCGATTAGAGTAAGTAGCAGAGATTAGAGTAAGTAGCAGAGATTAGAGTCAAGTAGCAGAGATAGAGTTAAGTAGCAGAGATTAGAGTAAGTAGACAGCGATTAGAGTACAGTAGACAGAGATTAGAGTAAGTAGCAGAGATTAGAGTAAGTAGCAGAGATTTGAGTAGTAGCAGAAATTAGGGAAAGTAACAGCAATTAGAGTAAGTAGCAGAGATTAGAGTTAAATAGCAACGATTAGAATAAGTAGCAGCGATATGAGTAAGTAGCCACGATTAAAGTAAGAATAAACAATTAGAGTAAATATCAACGATTACAGGTTAGCGGGATAGGGGTATCCTCTATCAAAGGAGATGTAAGACGCCTCTTTTGCTCCGTTAGTATACCGGACACCCTTGGGCAAGGTGGGGTCCGTTTAGCGACCCCAATCAGGGTTACTTGAAGCCATAGAAGCAAGGTGGATGGAGAAGTTGAGAGCAGCGACAGATTGTGTTGTATGGTCTTGTACTCTGCGGCGATAGGCAGATGAACTCATCCAGTAGAGACAAATGGACTATGGCAACCGACTAGTACAGTCACTGCCTAGAAGGAAAGCAATAGCAAACTACCTTCTAAAAAAGTTGCCAAGAAACCATAATTACCATTTACTAAAAATCATCATGGGAAGACTTCGTTAGAAAATAGAAGAAGAGATTAATGTGGTTCAAGATGGAATGAGTCAAGGAATAGCAACAAGAGATCACATTCTCAACGTGCGTTTAATAATAAAGAAGTGCAGAGTATGTAATGTCAACCTATTCTCATGTTATGTGGATTATTCAAAGGCATTTGAATGTGTACAAAATTAGAAACTTTGGGAAATCATGAGGAATATGGGCTTTCCATCACATGTAGTACAACTCATAATAATGATCTATGTAAACCAACAAGCAGCGGTTAGAATAGATGGCGAGACATTAGACTGGTTTGAAATCAAGCAAGGAGTCTGCCAGGGCTGTGTGCTGTCACCCTATTTGCTTAACCTGTACGCCGAAAATATAATGAGAAATGTCAGAGATGATATAGCCAGGGAGCAAAATGATGCCCTAAATATCGGTGGTCATGAAATACCAGAAATTCTATATGCTAATGATACAGTATTACTATCCACAACACAGACTGGTAAAGAAAACTTAATAACCTCAAACCAAAGAAATAGTGAAAATTACAATCTATATCTTAACGTAGCAAAAACAAAGATAATGCATACGGATAAAACTATTATGAAGAAAGAAATATATGTTAATGAGGAAAGATTGGAGGTGGTGGAAAATTTCGAATATCTTGGGTCATTGATTACCAACAATGGTGACACAATGAAAGAAATTAAACGACGACTAACAATTGCTTTTCAAAGACTAAAACAACTGAATAAATTATGGAGTGGGACAGATAGAACTAAAAAATTAGATATTCTAAGAGCATTGCATCTTTCCCATTGCAACATACGCCTGTGAGACCTGGACACTTACTAAACAAGCTGAATAGCGCATAAATGCTTTGAATATAAATGTTAATGACGGGTTCTAAGAATATCTTGGGTAAAGAAAGAACAAATGCATCCATACCTCAAGAGCTGCATATTGAAGAGGGTTGGCGATTAAAGACGATAAAACAAAGAAAATTTATATATTTTGGACACTTGAAACGTCATGAAAGTTTGGAGAGAACAATAATGGAGTGGTATATGCCTGGAAGAGAGGAAGAGGAAGGCCAAATAAAAGATGGGTGCAGGATGTAGCGGATGATCTTCAGATGGGTGTATCGGATACCAGACATCTTGCTTATGATCGAGAGGTTTTCCGGAAGGTTGTTATGGGAGCGAGGTTCTGCAAAGGACATGCAGCTGAATGAATGAATGAAATGAGCAACGATTAGAGTAAGTACGATGTTAAGTTAATAAGTAAGTCACAAATGGCTGTACAAAAATAACTACACATGATAACAACTTGAAACCAGTTTATTTTTATATATACATTGTCCCTTTATTTCTCAACATAATGTCCACCAACATTGACGCACTTATCCCATCGTGTTATCAGTCCTCTCAAACCGGGTGCATAGAATTATGTGCTTTGTTTTCATTTACCTGCCATCCCACAGAACTGTGTGACTTACTTAGTGACTCGCCCTCGTAACATTTTCTACCCAGCTATGCACCGCTTTACGGAAATCGCTAAGGGCTAAGTCCACATAAAACCTACCTTGGCGGGAGACATTTCGCGAGTGACGCCGAAGTTGAATGTGAAGTGAAAACGAAGTTTAGAAAACAGAGCACGTAGTTCTGTGCAGCCGGTTTGGGAGGACTGATAAAACGATGGGATAAGCACATTAATGCTGGTGGAAATTATGTTGAGAAATGAAGGGACAATGTATGTATAAAGATAAACTGGTTTCAAGTTGATATCATATTTAACGAGTAAAGTAAGTAGCAGCGATTCAAGTAAGTAGCAAGGATTAGAGTAAGTAGGAAGATTGCATGTGGAAAGGATAATGAAACTAGAAAATTCTATGCAAATAAACGAAGCTGACACACATAATTCTTTGGTTAAGTTATGAGAATTGAGACACATGAAAACATCGTGACGACTGCAACGATCTGTGGTAGAAGAGAAAAGGGTAGACAAAGAGAAATGATGCCTGACTGGTCAGGGCAGTGGCAT
This sequence comes from Cepaea nemoralis, assembly GCA_014155875.1. Taxonomy (NCBI): domain Eukaryota; kingdom Metazoa; phylum Mollusca; class Gastropoda; order Stylommatophora; family Helicidae; genus Cepaea; species Cepaea nemoralis. The sequence goes on along the minus strand of JACEFZ010027630.1, from coordinate 2,768 downwards.
TGCCCGAGATGCGTATAAATACATCAATTCCTACCTCATTCGGCAGGTCCTCTTACTATTATATATATAATGTATATATGTGTGTGTGTGTGTGTGTGTGTGTGATTGTTGGTGTGTGTACGTGTGAGTATGTGTGTGTGTGAAATCTGGACCACTGGGATAGGAAGCTAGAGAACTAACAAATACCCACTACGGCTCTATTGTCATATATTCACCACCCTATCACGTAAGACACTATCTGAAAGAACTAACCTGACCCAACATTCCCATGGCAAATCAATAAAATGGTACTAAAGTTATGTTTTGTTCCGTGCTCTGTATTCGATTTTCACTATTTTTATATTGTCGAAAATTACGTTCTAATGGGCCATTATGCTTTGTTTGCATCATATTTCAGCTTTTATGTTGCCCAACGTTCACATCTTTCCTGTCTTTTTATTGTTATAAACGTTCATCTTAATTAATGTCATTGTTATTGCGTTATTTAAAAAAAAAAAAGACTTCAGTGCCTTTCTGATCAAGTTTTTAATAGACTTCAATGCGTTTCTGATCAAGCACAGCGTCCATGTTGTGTGTTGAATTGTTTCCTATCTGCTCTAATCAATATACTATTCACATCTTCTGTTTGTTATATCGGCGTTTTAATTGTTAATAATTTAGTTTGCATTTCATAACCTTATTCCTATTTTCGTTTTCATTGTTTCTTCACGTGCCTAAGTTCATTTAGTCCAGCATTGGTTGCTTTTCATTTGCATATTAAAGTATTATATAAAAATAAGATTAAACATTATTTTAAAGATCATCATTAACAAACAATCATTTTCTAGAGGAACAAAAAAGCCGCGACGAGTGAAAAACAGTATTTGTGTGATGGAGTGTATGTATGCGCATTGCTTATGTATGAATGAGGATATATAGAGAGTGAGAGAAGGGTGAGGGAGAGAGAGAGAGAGAGAGAGAGAGAGGAGAGATGAGAGACCAGAGGATCTGTTTTGAGACTTGAGACGAGACGTGAGAGAGAGAGAGAGATTAGAGGCACGAAGACGAGAAATAATTTATGTATGAGTATATGTTTGTTAATGTGTTTGGGATTGTGAGTGAGTATATGCGCATGCAAGGGAGTGTGTATTTGTAAATTATTGAGTGGATGTATAATTGTGCGAGTTTGTGTAAATGGTGTATGTAAATATGACTGTGTGTATGTACGTATGTATGTTTGCATGTATACATATGTGAATGTCTCGGTCGGTCATGTGTAAGGTGTCGTGTGTGCTTTTCTAGAAGAACAAAGATGTCACGACGAATAGAAAGGTCCATTTACTCAAAGCAATTGTGTGGCCGTTCTCTCATGTGGAAGCGACTATGATGACATGAGTAACTGCGTATGACGAAAGAATGGGAGTGCAGTGGGCTACACTACATCAGCAGAACGAACGAAATTTATTTTCAAATGGTGACAAATTGGGCACGCAGGCTGTCGGATATTGTGTGGAATGTCTCAAGTGATAGAGAGTCTACACAGAGTTCCTCTTTTCCAATGTGATCCTGTCCGTTATAATGTTAATAGCTTCAACGGCTTAATGGTTTGAGAGGTCACTAAATACAGTCAGGAGAGCCAAGGAAGTCCCGAAGGTGAACAAGGAAAAGATTCCTTGAATAATACTAATAATCTGACGCGTTCCTTGCCATCTGCTCTCAGCTAAAAATTAATATCTAGGGTACATTAATTAATAACAAGGGAAACCGTAAAACTCAATGAATTCTTGTACAACTCAAGAGTGGAAATGGACATATATAACAGTTCTTTATCAACAAGACTGGGGTTGGGTTTGGCCACTTTAATCAAAAAAATAACCATAAGTCACAAAGGTACTATGTAATACTCAATTAATCTCACAAATCATTCACTTGGTTTTGAAAATAAACACAAAAATAAACCCCAATTCCATAAACAAATACATTCTTCAGTAGAGTACAATAAAATGAGTCTGATCATGAAGATATTCTCCACTCAGGGTTTTTGACAACCATGGTAAAAGATTATTTAAAATAATACAGTTGTCCAATATGTAATGTCATCAATCAAGTACGATGATAGTTAAGTTGCCTCTCAATACCAGGTACAAGCAAATTTCCCCCACCCAAAACACACTGATTGTGTGATTGAAGACACTCTTCCCGTAGTCTTTCCCATCATCACTCCAATCAGGAGCACCATCAAGAACACGGATGGATTAACAATACCTGAAATTCCCACCAAACACATATATCTACTGATATCATAAAGCATAAATGATCATTAGAAATGAAAGAAGGTAAAACCTCAAAAAAAAAAGAAAATAAAAAAAGATAATTTGAACCCAGTGAAAAAAATAAAAAAAAGGGGAACGGGGAAGGGATTAGGTTCCCCAACAGTTATCACAACCCCATAGCTGAGTCCGCCTCCATCCAATCTCAATAACAGGGCGCTCAACGTAGACTACAAGATAAGCAGTTCATCTCGCCCACGCTGTCACCCATCGATCTCATGTTGAGTAAATACCTGATCGATTAGGAATTCGATAACCTTGTTAACCATCCCCTCTTGTACATAATTATTTCAATAGTATTCCTCAATTTAAAACAAAAGGCTCAAACATAAAGTGTCTAAATTCATTCTAAATGCAAAGAGCTATTACAAACATAAACAATAATACATTATGGCACATATACGTTAACATCAGGTGGGTTCTTCCCAATCAAAGCTTTGAAGATGAGCATCTTCGTCC
>JACEFZ010027629.1:0-293623 GCA_014155875.1 Cepaea nemoralis | reverse complement strand
GCGTCTCTTCCAATGACATGTACCAGTTCAAAGACAGACGTGTAATGGACGACGCCGGAAGTTTATAATTATGGGTGTCAGCCTTCCCATTATCCCAATCGCCTGTGTGTAATATCTGTTTCAGGCCAGTTTGGTATGTGTTCAACAAACTGGCTGAACAGATAGTAAACACAGGCGATGGGATAATGGGAAGGCTGACACACCACAATTATAAACTTCCGGCGTCGCCATTGCACGTCATGTCTTGGAAACCGGTCATGTAATTGACAGAGACAGCGCTTTACGCGTGTTGTTTCATACACAAAATAGTCGTTTGTTATAGTTTGCTGAAGTCCTAATGATTCATCTGCATAGACCATTTTTGTGCAAACAGAAAGACATGGTAGTCAATTTAAAATTACCATGGTAAACAATTGATATTACTGTGCGAACATGTGTATATTTCAGTTTGAACGGTGTATCTAGTTAGTTTACTCTACGTTGTGTGACATCTGCAGTATGCACCTGACGAGATGCAGACTAATATGCCAGGCAATAAATCGTGCATTCTATGGTTTGTGTCTTCGTTATTCAGAAAGAATGATTGTTAAAATACTACCTCTGTGTTTTTGAGAATTTGTTTTAATTATCCACAATCAAAACATATTTCCTCTTACCCCACAGGTAAAGTTTAGTAATCTTTTCAGTATTGATTTTTCTTTTGTCATCAGAATTCGTTTGTTTTATATTTATTGAATTGTTTGAAAATGTACAGAATAAATAACCCATGCGTCGAATAAAGTATTTTGTGTTTAATTTTACTGATTAATGTTTGTCTTATTTAGTATTATATTATTTCCCTCCACTTTCCCGACTGTGATTACTATTCTGTTTACCAAACCTAAGGTCCTAGCCAGGTGTGTAATCGTATTAATATTGATTGTGTCTCCGCGGGATTTATTCACACCTTTTTATTTCATTATATAAATAACTTTAACTTTTACAGTTTATAAAAAAAAAAAAAAACCAATCCAGTTATTTTGTTTTCTCTTCTTCTTCTTCTTCTTCTTCTTCTTCTCTTCTTCTTCTTCTTCTTCTTCTTTCTTCTTCTTCTTCTTCTTCTTCTTTCTTCTTCTTCTTCTTCTTCTTCTTCTTCTTCTTCTTCTTCTTCTTCTTCTTCTTCTTCTTCTTCTTCAGCTTTCCGAGCCATTGAGGTTCTTTGCTGCAAATACAATCCGTCTCCATTCGTCTCTCTGGTGGACCTTCTCTTGCCAGTCGTTGATTCCAAGTGCTTGTAGGTCTGTACATGTATTATCTCTCCACCGTCTTCTTGGTCTACCTCGGGGTCTGCGGTCATTTATTTCCTGAGTGTAAGCGAGTTTGTTTCCCTATTATCTTCCATTCTTTCTATATGCCCCAGCCATTGTAGTCTATTAGCCTTCATGATACCAGTGATCAGCGGGGACTTAAACAGATCATAAATGTCTTTGTTACTTCTTCTTTTCCACTCTCCACTTTGTGTATCCCTAATGGGTCCAAAGATGCGTCTTAAAATTTTGTTCTCAAAGGCTTGTAACAAGGCTTCGTCTCCTTTCGTTGTACTCCAGGTTTCAGAGCCATACAGCACAACTGGTCTGATCAGTGTTTTGTATATTGTGACTTTGGTGTTACGAGATAGCGCCTTTGATTTTAGTAGATGTTGTAGTGCATAGTATATCTTATTTCCAGAGTTGATTCTAGTTTGTATTTCTTCCGCTTATGATGTTGGAGCAGTTGAAGATTGTACCCAGGTATTTGTATGTTTCCGTTCTTTTAATGGTCATATTATCTATTTGTATGTGGCCAGAGTTTTTAGGCATTCCGTCTCTTGAAATTACCATATATTCTGTCTTATCTTGGGTTGATAACCAGCCCATCTGTTGGGCTTTTGTCCTTTAAGTGAGTCAATATTTCCAATGTCTTTTGTTCACTTTGCCCTATAATATCTAAATCATCTGCATAACCAAGCAGCTTGGATGTTCCTCCAATTATCACATTCCTCCTTTACCCTTCCTTACAACTTTCTCTAGAGCCAGATTGAAGAGTAGCGGCGATAGTGCATCACCCTGTTTCAAGCCAGATGTTATTTGGAAGGGGTCTGATTTCCTGCCTTTATATGTTGTACTATATTATAAGTATCTTCCATGCATAGTCTGGTCATGTTGATTAACTTCTAACTTCCTTGGTATTCCAAATTCCTGCATAGCATTCCATAGACTATTCCTATGGACACTATCATAAGCCTTTTTAAAATCCACAAAAATGTTATGGAGATCTCTTTTATATTCCCAATGTTTCTCGGCTATTTGTCGTAAAATAAATATCTGATCTATTGTTGATCTGTTTTGTCTAAAACCCGCCTGGTAGTCACCTAATATGTCTTCTGAATATGGTTACATTGCTTGTAGATAACATAATGTATGTTATTTCATTCTTTCATGTTGTATGCGAAAAAATTTATGACTCGGAGAACGAAGAATACAGTGTGGATTAATCTTCAGACTTATTTCTCTTGTAGCAATTGCTAATACCATGCAAAAACACTAATTTAAAACAGATTCAGTACTAAACAAAAATTAGTTTTGGACCAAACAAAAATAGATGGCGGAAAATGGGAAATAGGTGTGTGTCACAGTTATGACTTAAAAATTGTTAATATGGTAGCAGACATGTTGTACTATAACGCAATGATAACATTTCGGCGATGTATACGCTCATGGCAGATACGGGATAATACTTAAGACAATTAATCATCTCATGACACTTAATAAGTTAAAGATAAAATGTAAGAGATTAGTACTAAAACACAACAGTCATATTCATGGTGAATCAAGGTTAAAGAAAAAGAAATAAGAATACGACAAACAGAAAATAAAAATCTGTATTTGAAGATCATCATCATCATCATCATCATCATCATCATCATCATCATCATCATCATCATCATCATCATCATCATCATCATCATCATCATCATCATCATCAAGTGCCTTGCCGGCTGGTATAGGCGATCATGTTTTTCCACAAACTGCGATCTCCGACGACATGGATCAGTTCATGTGTTGTGTTGACTGCTTTCCCTGCTATGGAATAAGACTGCGAAGAATTTTCTCTCGCTGTGTTCTCCCATCTCTCTTTCCATCAACCTTTCAGTTTGTCACAACGTGTTCCAGATTTTTTCTTCTCATAAAGTGGCCAAAAAAGATGACTGCCTCTTTCTAATGTGTGTGATACATTGTCTTTCCGACTTGACCTCTCTCGAAATGTCCAGATCGCTCATCTTGGCAGTCCAATGAAATTTCAGCATTATTCTATCAATAAAGCAATAAAGTGCCGTCTCCACAATGAAGGTTCGCTGCATGGATCCCCAACATTGTCTTTCTCTCGCCTGACTGTACATTCTATTATATTGCTGTTCTTCCATCTCTTGATGTTATCTTCTCACTTGTATCGTTGTCTACCTCTTTGCTCGCTTGCCTTCAACCTTGCCCTCCAGTATGATTTTTATAAGAGTGTTGTGTCGTTTAACCAGGCCGAAATATTTAACTGGCCTCTTTTTTATTTCTTTCATCAAGTCTCTTTTCATTTCCAGTTTGTTTTTCTTTCTAAACCCTCTGTATTTGATTGTTTTTGTTTCCATGATATACGACATATTCTTCTGTATATCCACATCACCAGGACCTCTGTGCGATTTTCTAGTTGCTTGTTCAATGTCCAGGCTTTCGCGCCATACAGTAGCATTGAATATACATAGCATTTGACAATTCTAATCTTTAATGTGTTGTTAATCTCTGTAGATGTTAATTAATAATACTGATTTCATAATGATGAAAGTATTGTTAGCTATTCCTATTCTCTTTTTGATTTCTGTTTCACTTCTGCCATCATCTGTTATGAAATGTCCAAGATAGGAGAAACTTTGTATTCTGTAAAATCACATCTATAAGATTAGCTACTAGCCTAAAATCTATCTTTTAAATCTCTCTGCCACTTAGGTATATCCTCGCTTGCCTGTTTCTCAGTCTGTTTGTCACTGTGTCCATTAATTTATTTATGTGTTATAAATAATACCCCCACCACCACCACCACACACACATACAGATTTCCGATACCAATATCTCTCCGTGCCACAATGTCAAACACCTTTCTCTAAGCCTTCTACCATCTCTCTTCCAATTCAACTTTCCTATTATCACAACATTTGTCCAGTTCTTCTCGTGACATGTGAACTGTCAGTTTCCCATACGAGTAGCAGTTTCTCTTCCATGCCACGATGTCAATTATTCTAGCAACTTCTCTAAAGACTCCTCTCCTACCTCTCTTCTGTATCACCTGTCTTATGGACAAATAATTGTTCTGTTCTTCTTTTTCGCGTTTCCATCCTGTTTCAGGATATTGCGGTCAACACCAGCATCTTTCAGCTATATGTTGATTCCTAGCTAGATTACGCTCATCAGCACGCCACGACTTTCTGCGCGACCGGCTCCATACTCTCATAAGTCACTTTTGCGATTCGAACCACTTCTAATTCTCGTCGCGTCACGTGACGAGAGTATTCGGGGTTAGCGGAGAAAGCTGCTAACTCCTCAGCCATGGAGCCGGCATTCTGTTCACCCCTTCTTTTTTTTTCTTTTTTTTTTTTGCATATCCTTTACAGGACATCGCTGTCAACACCAGCATCTTTCATCTGTATGTTGATTTCTTGGCAAGATTACGCTCAGTAGTTTGCCATTGCTTTCTGAGCGTAAGTTACCGATGCGATTCGAACCACTGCTGATTCTCACCGTCATCACGTTACCGACGAGAGTATACGAGATTACGGAGAAAAGTCATAACCTCTAAGCCACGAAGCCGGCTCACCCCTTCTAGTGATATGTAAATTTCCATCTTCTGTTTTCATTAACATGTTAAAGCTTTATGTAATTTCTCATTAATATGTGAAAGGTGAAAGTCATTTTTAACTAACATGTTGCAGCTTTAAGTAATTTCTCACTAATATGTATAAGTTAGCTATCTTTTGCCTGTCTGTCTTTCTGTCTGCTCGTTTATCTGATCATTATTACCACCATTCCTTTATCTGTCTATGTGTCTACACGGTCATCTGTTTTCTTTCCCCGTGTTTCCATTCATTATGACTACTATTCTGTCTTTCTGTCCCTGTCTATCAGTCATCTTTCTATTTGTTTATCTTATTATTATTATTTCGGTTCTACTGTCTATATGTCTGTCTGTCTATCTGATTATGCGTTCATCTATCTATTCGTTTATTTGACCACTATTATTTCCGTTCTACCGTCTGTCTATCTGTTCATTTGTCTATTTGTTTGTCTTATCATTAATACTTCCGTTCTACTGTTGTTGTTTTTTATTAAGCCTGTCTGCCTATGCGTTCATCTATCTATTTATTACTTTGGTTCTAGCCAAACATAGCCGCTAATAAATCGTTACAAACCTGGCTGAAATGAATATATGTTTGGGATTTGTTTCATTACAACGACTTTCTTCACACAGATATACACACACAGACACATTCAAACATACACTGCACAAAAAACACCAAACGACTGGTCCCACATTACAACATGCCGCACCGACACACACACACACACACACACATACACACACACACACACACACACACACACACGCACGCGCGCGCACAACATACACCACACACACCACACACACACACCACACACACACACCACACACACACACACACACGTGCATGCACGCACGTACGCACGCCGAAAACTCAATATGAACATCAGTCACAGGTGAGTGGTTTCGACTCAGCCCAGTAGCCGAAGACTCATATAACTTAATTCACGCACCACATGTCGCCGTCCCGGGTTTTCCAGAAGCCCGTATGCTTGAATGCATTACGTACCAGTTATTTCAGAATGCTTACGATTGTCTCCAACCGTCTGTAACAACTTTAGTTCTCGGGACTGTCAGTTTGCCTAGGTGTTCAACTATCGCTGCCTGTCTGGTTCTGTGGGTTCATTAACTGATTGAGTGCCGAAGGATAATATAACGACAAATGTCACCTATCATCCGGACTAGGGTTATCGTGTTATTTTTTTTGTTTGTTTTTTGTTTCGCGGTATCTTCGACAATGCTCATTGAGCTGAAATTTACATTATAATACCGGTTCACTTGATTTTGTACCATGTTTGGTCCATACCTACTGCTTGTTTTGCCCTGAATCGGTTAAGTATTATATTGTTTATATTTTGCTGTTGTTTTTTTGTTCCCTCGTTTTAAACTCAAACGTAGTCCATATCCGTGCTACTACTTCTAGTGTACTGGACTAATATTTGCGTGTGGAATGGATTTCCCTTTAACCAGTGTCTCTCGCCATCAGGCGAACCTACTCCGACTTCAGAGGTAATTGTAGTTTACGTCCCAAAGTCAAGAACCATAGGTCAATATTTTTGTCCAACTGCCACGAGTATGGGTTGAACCCCTTTCCTCGGTATCAGCACATCGGATATTTAAGAACACGCATTCTTATCAATTCGGCCATGCTGACCCACCGTCATATCATTTTATCCCCACCATTCTGCGCAGAGAACATTATATGCAACAATAAGAAAGAGGCAAACAGCTTTGTTTGGTCATGTGATGAGAAGAGAGGCATTGGAGAACATCGTGACAACTGGAAAGATCGAGGGGGAAGAAAGGCAGAGGCAGACCAAGCGAAATGATGCTGCATGGATTGTGACGGTGGCATGGAGGAATATCAACGGCAGAGTTGATCCAGAAAACCAAAGACAAGATCTGTGCGAGAGTGACGAACGCCATAACCAGTCGGCATGCCACCCCCCCCCCCCCTCATCAACTCAAATCCATGTGCTTTAAATATTTCCGTTTAACATTAATCTGACTTCTTGCGAACTAATATTAACCTGACTTTCTTAAGGACTAACATAACCTGACTTCTTACGGATTAATATTAACCTGTCTTCTTGCAGGACTAATATTAACCTGACTTTTTTTGCGAACGAATATTAACCTGACTTCTTGCGGACTAACAATAACCTGACTTCTTACGGACTAACAATAACCTGACTTCTTATGGACTAATATTAACCTGACTTTTTACGGACTAACAATAACCTGATGTCTCAGGCGCCCGCTAGGATTCTCCAAGGAAGTAAATGTGCTCGGGTCCCGGGACTTGGTCGAACTCACCATCTCTGTCACTCTCTTCATTATGCCATGAGTATGCCTGGAAGCGAGCACAGCTGTTGCTTATTGCCTCTGCCGAATGAAAGCCAAACAAGATCGCATGTCAGATCGGTGGGACTTTCGTTCGTTTGAGTTGATTAGCTTATCACGTCCACTGTTTGCTCTTAGTCATCGTCATCATCATCGTCATCATCATCGTCGTCATCATCATCATCATCATCATCATCATCATCATCATCATCATCATCATCATCATCATCATCATCATCACTACCATTTTAATCATATCTTAAACACACCACCACCCCTAAATCCTATCTCTCCACCCACCACCGTCTCGACTTCCCGCATAAATACCACCACCACTACTACCACCACCTCCCCCACCACCACTACTATCATTATCACCACCATTGCCACAATCACTATCATTATCACCAACACCACCACCACTACCCCCACCACCACCATTACCACCACCACTACCATCACACCATCCCCACCAACATTACATCCACCACCATCACTACTATCTCTACCACCACCACCACCACCACCACCACCACCACCACCACCACCACCACCACCACCACCACCACCACCACCGCCGCCGCCACTACCACTATCGTTTGTTAGATTTACCGCTTAGAATAAAGCACTTCTCTGATCGACGCAGGCGCAGTCGTCGTTTGAGAAATTTTTCCCATGGCAAATCTCTCTGTGGTAAAACCAGCCTCTTAAAACTAGTATAAGAAAATTATCTAGAATGGAAATGCACAATGAAGGAACCTTACAACCCTATCTCATAATATTCTGATCTAGTATTTGCCAAAACCTATCAATTCACACTTCTACAGCTGCAGCGCACATAACACGGGATTACCGTTCAGTTTCTCGATTTGTTATCCCAAACCCCTCAGTAAATTTGTCGGTTGTTAGGACAACAGCTTGTAATGTAGTTTACAAGTTGTCTAGTAGTTGCCACATTGCCCTATTGTAAACAATGCGATATTACGCTTACTGTCATTTTTATATCCGTCCTTTCCCGCTTTATTACATTCTTTCATCTTCTCTTTCAAGAGAGGCTAGGAAATTATCATTTCCTCTATCTACACATACGCCATCTCAATCACTCCTGCCAACCTATTATTAGCATATTAAAATCACTGTTGTTTTTCTCCACCGGGAAAGTAACCAGCCCCTACCATATAACAATATGTGGCAACAGTTGTCCCCGCAATCAATAGTGGCAGATGGGAGAACCGTTGACAGACTGCATGCGTAAATATAGACACGGGCAATATAACAATTACGTTATGGAAGATTTCTAGTGGGCAGAGAACGCCATACATAGTCAGTTCACAGCCAGCTCTGTTGTCTGTCTGACTACTTTCAGTATCTTCCTGCAATCTTCCGTATGTCTTGCTGCCATTTTGCATATTCCTATTTACCAAATATCGTACGAGCGGCTTAGAATACAAACATCCAGCTTCTGTAAGGGGCATATTGACAAAAACAGATGCTTAGTCACAGCAGGGCAAGGCTGGTTGACTTGTTGGTTGACTGGTCGGTTGGAAGACCCTGGAAGACAAAGAACTAACTCTCGAGTCCGAAGCAATGACGATTAAGTTGTCTGACGCCGGAAAAGGGCTTTCATATGTTGGAATGAGGCCTGTGTAGAGACTTCCTCCCGTCCTTCTTCAGACGTATCATTGTAACGATGGCTGTGTTACACAATTCTCCTTACCTTCTCCAAACCTAAGAGTCAGCGAGGCGTCGTTGGCCGCTTCTTGAGCTTCAAATCTGCGGAGAGGCATGGCCATCCTTGGAAAGTTAACGGGATTGTGGACAACTGTGGACAGAGACACACCCTACAGAGAACTGCTGCACGGTCTTGTCAAGATTATGTCCTGGTCCTGCGACCTCTGCGACACACATTAGGGGAAGAAACTCGCCCTTCTTGGGACATATGTTGAGACAAGGTTCTGTAAGGAAAGTTGTGACAACCAGCAGGATCGGTGGTATTGGAGACATGTATCAACAGAAGTTTCGTGCCTAAATGTACAATTAATTGATTCAGTGTCGAAGGATAAAATATCGCCACATGTGACCTCCCATTTGAACAGAAGCAGGATATATAGTCGCACTAGGGTAATCGCGTTATTTGTTTTGTTGCATAGTATCTTTCGCAATTTCAATGCTTTGTGAACGGACATGTATATTATAATACTTGTTCATTTGATAATGCACCATATTTGGTTCAAACTTACTTTTTGTTTGGTACTGAATCAATTAACGATAGAGATGTTATTTTACGACAAGTGCAGAGATTTAAGTATCTACGCACATGAATAAAAACAGATATAAGGTGCATTGCAGAGATGATGGACAGAACAGGACAAGCAAACACTGCATTCTGTCAAAGGAAGAACATTAATGAAATAAGTCCTTGTCATTGGAAGCTAGAAAAAGAATTCTTGCATGTTACATTGAACCAGTGCAAACATATAGCTACGAATTCTAGACAATCAAAACAATGTTTTCCCGTAGTGAATTTGAATAACGAAGACACAAACCAGATTGTACGATTTATCGCCTGGCGACCATGTATACATTTCAGCTTGAACGATGTATCTAGTTATTTTACTCTACGTTGTGAGACTTCTGCAGTATGTACCTGACGAGATGCAACGAAATATGCCAGGCAATAAATCGTATAATCCATGGTTTGTGACTTCGTTATTCGAATTCTTGACAATTAAAAAAACGAGCGAACAAGTTTTGGAGATATGGTTTTATAGAAGAAATCCGGAAATTCCTAGGACAGCCAAAATGAGCATTCAGGTCATTTTGAAGGAGGCCAAGTCGCAAAGATAACTTATCACAAACATCCGAAAGAGACAATCTGTATTTTTTCATAGCCACGTTATGGGAATACAAAACAACGGAAAAGGGTGAAAACTGGAATGATTTGAGGAAAGAGACATAGAGGAAGGCAGCGAGAGAAAATTCTAGACAGTCTTGTGTCATGGCACGGAATGGAGTCAGCACATGACACTTGCCGTCACAAGATGTGGACAAGCATGACCGCTCACGCCAGTTGGCAAGGCACTTGATGATTATGATCAACAGTGAATGAAGATGCTGGATAGGTTGGATGTTGCTGGATGGGATGGAAGTTGCTGGATGGGTTGGAAGATGCTGGATGGGCTGGAAGTTGCTGGATGGGTTAAAAGTTGTTGGAATGGATTGGAAGTTGCTCGATGGGTTGGAATTTTATTTTTTTTGGGTGGGTTGGAAGTTTCTCGATGGGTTGGAAGCTGTTGGATGGGTTGGAAGTTGCTGGACAGGTTTGAAGTTATTGGAGGTGTTGAAAGTTACTGGATGGGTTGACAGTTGCTGGATGGGTTTGGTAGAACGAACGAACGAACGAACGAACGAACAAACTTTATTTTCAAAGGGTTAAGAATTTGGCACGCAGGCCGGTCTAACATTCTGCCCTTCTATCACTCTCTTTCATACATTATTTCATTCACACATCATTCAAGGCTAACAGAGAACAGCAACAATATAAAAGATATGCATTAAAAAGGCATGGGCAAAATGCGAACATCAAAACTACACGACACAGTAAAATTAGATAATGGTCTGACACTTGTTATTAGCCATGTGGAATATACTGGCCTACCAAAAGGGGACTGGCTGTTATACTAGGGTGTTGCTATTATTATTATTATCTCTATTATTAAGGGGGAAGATAAAACGTACTGAGATAGTGTTCGAGTAATTTGCGATTATATGAAAAGGGATTGGTGATGTCTTTGATTTCTTGAGGAAGATTGTTCCACAGCTGAGCTGCAGAGTACGTTAAGCTTGTTTTGTATAAGTCAATCCTAGGAGGAGGAGGTAGAGGGAGGAGGAGGGAGGAGGAAGGGGGAGGAGATGCTGGCTGAGCTGGAAATTGCTTGATGGGTTGAAAGTTGCTAGATGGGTTGGAAGTTGTTGTATGGGTTGAAAGTTGCTGGATGGATTGGAAGGTGTTGTATGGGTTGAAAGTTGCTGGATGCGTTGGAAGATGATGGATGAGCTGGAATTTGCTGGATGAGTTGAAAGTTGCTGGGTGGGTTGGAAGTTAGTGGATGGGTTAAAAGTTGTTGGATGGGCTGGAAATTGCTGGATGGTTTGAAGGTTGTTGAATGGGTTAGAAGTTGCTGAACAGATTAGCAGTTGTTGGATGGGTTGAAAGTTACTGGATGAGTTAGATGTTATTGTATGGGCTGGAAGTTGATGGATGGGTTGGAAATTGCTGCATGGGTTGGAAGTTGTTGTATGGGTTGAAAGTTGCTGGATGAATTGGAAGTTGTTGTATGGGTTGAAAGTTGCTGGATGGGTTGGAAGTTGTTGTATGGGTTGAAAGTTGCTGGATGGGTTGGAAGTTTCTGGATGCGTTGGAAGTTTCTGGATGGGTTGGAAGTTGCTGGATGTGTTGGACGTTTTTGTATGGGTTAGAAGTTGCCGGATATGTGGAAGTTGAAATTTGCTGGATGAGTTGGCAGATCAATAGGTTGCTAGATGATGAATATGTTGGGAAGCGGCATGAAAGGCGGCCACCAATACAAATGATCAAAAACCACACAAAGTAGATGTTTGTAAATGGATGTGATCGCAAGGTCAGCAAGGCATGATACATTCTAATGATCCACCAAATCTTCAAATTTTCGTGGTGTTGTTGTAGCCATGCCCTCGACCAGCATGCAACAGTCGTGGAATTGTTGCCCAGTAGGGAAACGGTTGTAATTCACATTAACAGATACGGTGCCAAACAAAATGTAGGTTTGGACCAAACAAACATGAATGGCAGCAAATGGGAAGTAGGGACGTGTTACAGGTATGACTTAACAGTTGTTAATATGGTAGCAGACATGTTGTATTAAATATCAAATTAAAGGGGGTTGCACATGGGAAATTACTGTATATAATCCCGTGGCAGATACGGGAAGTCGCCTAAGACTATTAATCATCCCATGGCACTTAATAAGTTACTTTCTGGGGTCGACTCAAATTCGCAGGTGCGTAGATTTCACTGTAACAACGTATATGGTTAACTATTGGCCACGTGATTCTTAGTGTACCATTCGGTCACGTGATTCTTAGAGTACCAATCGGACACGTGATTCTTTGAGTACCATTTGGTCATCGAAGATATATCATATTCTAAATAAGCCTTAAAGCCATTTGTCTGTCTGTTGGTTTGTATGTCTGTCGATTTGTCTGATAGTTCGTCTGTCTGTCTTGCTATATATCTACTTGGCTTCCTCCAAAGTCGGAGAGTATCTGCCTGCACGGCGAGGAACCACCAGTCTGCACACCAATAAGCCAGACATGGGACAACGGATACTCACGCAACCTCAGGTCCTGTATAACAGCACACTGATGTTTGACAGCATGATGTCACCATCCGACATACAGGACTCCACGCTAGAGTTCATAGCCAGCGAACGCAAGCAAGCAAGCATCTACTTGGCTTAATTAATACCAAAAATAATAATAACTATCTAAAAGGACAACTGGTATAATACACATTCCCCTAACTGTGATACGAAACAAACTACGACTGCCTAAATTGTATTCTTTCGGTGTTCTCTGTCAACCGTTGCAGTTGCGCAGTCATCCTATCTATTACCACAATATGCTGAAATTCTAAACTATTAATCCATACATTATTAGAATAGCTCCCACGTTCTTCTTATATTATTTTGGTAGCTTTATCTACTTATAAACACCATGTCAAAATTCGCTTTAGTGAGTCATGTATTATTGATCATTGTATATTTTCCACGCGTTTTAATGTATATTGTTTCTGTTGTTGCCGTTGTTGCCCAAGATTAGCTTCATGAGTGGTGTATGAATGAAATAATGCATGATAACACACAAATAAGAACAGCAGAATATCAGACGGGCCTGAAAATAAAGTTCGTTCGTTCGTCCTTTCTTTATGTCAATGTAGCGCATCGCCCTGCATGCTGTATCTCTTATACATCCAAGAATAATGCGCATAGCTTCATTCTGTATCCTTTCCATCCTTTCTATCTGCTTACGGCTGAGAGTCAGGATTGCTGCGAAAAATTCACTCAAGGATTGCAATGGTTTTCCAACCATTGAAGACAGAATACAAGTCTGCAGAGCTCGCGCCTACCTGCAGAGTCAACGCAAACACACAACATCCACTGCATAGTGAAATTAATGAAGGTGAAGGGACAGCAGGTTAAAAAGAGGACGGTCGTGGATGGGTCAAGCCGAAGACATTCTTCAACAGGTGTGTTCACTTGAGGACTTAGAACCTGGCGAGGAGTGGGTACAAGTGCCAACAGATTTCTGCACATCCTTTTCAGTTTGTATCCAACTAGACAGAAAAAGCAGACAATAAAACCCGGCAGCTGTGCACGCGGAAGTACAAGCGTTGATTTTCGAGAATTCGCTAGACGGCGATGCTGTCATCTACACAGATGGGTCGGTCGTCCGACATGTGAGAAGCTCATGGGCCTTTACAGCTCGGGCCGGAGGGAGAATTGTGAAGGAGGACTCTGGTACTTTTGCTGAGACCACAAGTAGCCTGACTATGGAAGTCATGGCAGTAAGTAAAACAATAACATGGCTCGAGACACAGACATTCACTAGAGCATGTTTCCTTAGCGGTTCAATGAACATGCTCAAGAGGATAGAGATTGGGGGGCGGGGGATGGATCCAAAGAGAATGGTTGCTGTCTCTGGAGCGGTCTCGGCTGGCAAAGATTAGTTTCATCTTTGTGCCAGGGCATGCGGGAGTACAAGGGAATGAGCGGGCTGACAAGCTCGCAGGTAACGCTACTGTGGAGGGCGGACGTGCCATAGACCAGGCTGACATTCTGAATGCTCTACGAGAAGTAAGACTTTTGCGAGAACCAAGTGATTACTGTGAATCTACAACCATGGCCAGACTGCGAGAACAGCAAATTAAAAGATGGGTGGCCAAACAAGAACACTACGCAGGAAGCCAAAGAAGACTGATAAACCAACATAGAACTGGTGTCGTTAGCCGCTACACGCTGCGGGATTTGCTGAGGAGGGGATCCGAGCACTTATGGACTGAATGGTTCGATGTGCAATGAGGATGATCTGTCGACTAACTAACTTTATGTCAATGTGTTTGTCTGTCCCGTGTGCATTCGGTGGTAAAATTGATGTGTTGTCTTTCGCACCCTCTAGTATCTTTGTCTGATGCGCAGTTTTACACTATACACATCAGTATAGACGTATAATTGAATTAATATTATAACCTTACGTGGCTGGCCGACTGACTAGAATGCCGGATTCTACTTCGGGAGAACGTGCCGTCTTGATAGACAATATTTTGTGAAATAGCGTTTTATCTCTTCATAGCACACAGCCTGGGCTGAATTTACAGACCGTGTGTTGCCCATGCAGCATGATACTTCTCTCAGCCTGCCTGGTTTACTCTAGATGAAAGGGTAATATTAATACATATGGAACAAGCTGCCGGATCAGCAAAGTAATGCTCTTACTGTCCGCCGGTCGGAGCTTCGATCCTAGACCAGTTACCAACCAAGGCTTAGGGCCTGGTTTGCCCAGCCATGACATTTAGTCCTTAGGTTGCATTTCACCGCACCAGGATAAGGCTTGGACCCTCCCAATTGCGCTCCTCTGCTCGAAGCCGATGGCACAATGTGGGGTGTTTGGTTTGGTGAGCTCCACATGTTGTACCGTCTACTGTTATACGGTAGCTCAGTCATATCTGACTAAGACCTGACTAATATGAATAACACATACTAGGTTATATTCCATTCCAGTATTTCTAAAAAGTCACATCTGGTAATACATATGTGCACATATGCGGTTATATTACGATCTCAGCTTTAGGTTATTTTAACTAATCTCGACTAACTGATTACAGAAATTAGACGATAGTAATAACATTTTTAGGGGGTCACGTTATGAGAAGAAATAAACTGGAGAACTTTGTGACAACTGGCAAGATTTAATAGAAAGGAACGATTACCAGAGTTGTGTGTCATCTCTGTGTTTTCGTCTCGATTGTGTCAGGCAAAACCACTATCTTGGCAGGGAGGCAAGCAACTACTATGCCCTGCAACTCCTGCCAAGGGTAATGGAGTTAACTCCTTATTCCTTATTTCATAAACATCCACACCTTGTTTCGATCGAACACGACCTTCTCGGATAGTTCATTCATTCATTCATTCATTCATTCATTCATTCATTCATTCATTCATTCATTCAGTGGCATGTCCTTTGTAGAACCTCGCTTCCATAACAATCTTCCGGAAATCTTCTCAGTCAAAAGCAAGATGTTCCGCGTCGGATACACCCATCTGGAGATCATATGCAACATCCTGCACCTATATTCTCTTTTGACTTTCCTCTTCCTCTCTTCCCGGGCATATACCCTTCCGTTATTGTTGTCTCCAAACTTTCATGGCGTTTCAAGTGACCAAAATTTTTCAATTTTTGTTTGGTTTTATCGTCTTCAGTGGCCAACCGTCTTCAGTATTCTTCTTCTTCTTCTTCTTCTTCTTCTTCTTCTTCTTCTTCTTCTTCTTCTTCTTCTTCTTCTTCTTCTTCTTCTTCTTCTTCTTCTTCTTCTTCTTCTTCTTCTTCTTCTTCTTCTTCTTCGTTCATCCGGAGTTTTTTTTTTTCGGATGTGATTGCGTTGCGCCTGTTTACAGCAGAGCTGCGTTCTTGCGCCGTTAGTCCGACACATCCGACTTCTGCGGGCATTTGTTGACCGGGTTAACCTTCCCGGGGGTTTCTTAGGACGTTTGACTCTCACTGTTGTGGTGTTATCCCCCATCCCAGCTGGTCCATATAGAACAGCCAAAGATCCTGGTCAGCCCTCAAGGGAAGGCAGGGGCAGACCGTGGGCATTCCCCGCCATCCAAGGAGGCTTCCATACTTGCAGAGCCGATACATAGCGCTCTGGTACTGGGCTCACCCAAGGAATCGTCACGTCCTGCACATGGCTGCTTAGCCTCACTTCCGTATATTGGGCCTTCCGTTCACCATAGGCTGTTCTTCCGGAAACCAGAAGTATGCAGTCTGCAGATGACATCCACGCAGTGAGCTTTCGATTCGGACTTTCCATGTAATGGATTTGCTATCCAAGCAATATTCCATTTCGTGCCACTAGGACACTTTTCCACCTTTTATGAAGCCCACACAGTGGGCTTTTAATTCGGACTTTCCACGTAATGGATTTGCTATCCAAGCAATATTCCATTTCGTGCCACTAGGACACTTTTCCACCTTTTATGAAACCCACACAGCGAGCTTTCGATTTGGACTTTCCACATAATGGATTTGCTATCCAAGCAATATTCCATTTCATGCCTCTGGGTCTTCATGCACCTTTAAATGTCAACCTGTATGTAGTTAAAGTAAGCTGCGGTCAACTTTAGCTTGTTGATATCTCCATAGAGCTTGTCCTCAAATGAAGCAGGTGTGGGCCAACATATCTTTCTCTGTTCTGCATACGTGGGCAATCCTGCAGCAAATGTTTTGCTGTCATTTTACCAGTTCTACAATTACATTCATCGGTATCTCCTATCTTTAGTTTATTGAACAAGTGGTATTTCAGCCTGTTATGTCCTGTGCGGAGTCTGAAGATTGCTACTTGTTCTCTTCGGTCGAGTTTGTAATATGCATCATCTTCTGATGGCCTGGATGCTCTGATTCCGATTTGGTTCTATAAGTGCTTTTTATCAACCTCTTTGCCTCATTATAGGTTATGTCTATATCAGGCTGTGGTAGTCGTCCGCCCTCTTTTGCCAGTCTGTCAGCCTCTTCATTTCCAGGTATACTGCAATGTGATGGGATCCACTGTATTACAACGTTTTTGGATTTCTGGCATAGACCATGGAGTGCTGCTCTTAGGTCAGTTAGTTCTGTGCTGTTATTGCTCTTCAGTATTGAGACAACTGACTTTGCATCTGTGAAGATAGCTATTTGCTTCTCTTTATTTTCCTCCATCAGGAGCATTTCTGCTGCAGTTTTCAGAGCCTCTACCTCCGCTTTGAAGTTACTTGAAAATTTTCCAGTTGCCATTGAATGTGTTTTTTTTCGCTCCATTTTTTAAACTTAGGAGAATTCCTCCTCCTCCATTCTCTATTGAATTTTTGGCTGATCCATCTGTATATGCATGGGTCCAATTCCTGCTTGGATAATGTTCTTTTATGTAGTTTAGGGTTATTTCTCTTCTTTCGGTTTCATGCTGAGTGTTCTTTTTCTCAATACCAGGAATGTTTTCTATCATCTCAGGCAGTTGCTGCTGTCTCCAAGCTGGGAACTTGTGTGCATTGTATATGGGCTTGACTGTTGATATGTTAAGTATAGGATCTGCCCTAATCCTTCGTTTTGCAGTTTCTACAAAGTTGCTACGCTTCAGTCTTCCCTTTCCAAAACCATTAAATCTGTTATACATAGGGTGGTCTGTCAATCTTCTAAATTTTTCTGCTTGTTGCTGGGCTCTGCTATCTCTTCTATCCTGCATTGGTTGTAAACAAGTGATCTTTTCTAGTTCATTAATAGGCGTTGTCTTCAGGCTTCCAGTTATGATTCGCATTCCTTGGTTTTGGACTCTACTTATTTTGTTAAAGTTTGACTTAGCTGCTTAGTTGCCCAAGCTGCAATGCCATATTCCAGTACTGGCCTCACCCGTCCAGTATATAACTTCTTGAGAACTTTCTCATCTGCTCCCCACGTTGTACCAGCAAGCTTTTTCATGATTGCCATTCTCTGCCTTGCTCTTGTTCGATTTTTCTCAACCTGTGTCTTCCATGTCAGGCGACGATCAAAGGTGACTCCTAGATAGTTTGGATTTTCTTCATGGCGCAATATTTTTCAATTCAATACCAGCTTAGGTTGCTGAGTTTTATTTGAGAGGGAGAACATTGTGCATGTTGTTTTCTCCTCACTTATCTTCACTAGCCATGATTTTGACCAGTCCTCTAGCGCTAATAAGGCTTGCTGTATTCTGCTGTTAGCTGTACTAATGTATTCTTCAGATGTTCATATGGCTAGGTCATCTGCAAAGGAGGATGTGTGTACTCTGGCTGGAAAATTTTATGTGATGTCATTTATATATGCTAGGAATAATGTTGGTGAAAGAACTCCTCCTTGGGGGACACCTTGCTCCAACAGCATCATTTTGCTTGTTTGTCCTTGTACTTTTGTCCTGGCAGTTCTGTTCTCAAGGTAGTGGCTGATCCATTTATACATTTTTCCACAAACATGCATGTTTTGCAGTTTTACTTTCAGTCCTTCCTTCCATACTTTATCAAATGCTTTTTCTAAATCTATCCAGACTGCTAGTGTGTGCTTTTTCTCTTGGAAGGCATCCTCTACTTTCTGAGCTATATAGGTTATTTGATCTTCAGTGGATCTGTACTTTCTGAATCCTGCTTGGTGTGGTGTTAAGAGTTTGTTTTCTTCCAGATGCCATGTTAGCCTGCCATTGATAATGCGTTCCATTAATTTTCCTACACAGCTAAGTAGACTGATAGGTCGATAGCCATTTGGTTCTTCCAGGTCTTTTCCTTTCTTTGGGACTGGTATTAGTATAGCTTCCTTCCATGCCTGTGGGACTATTCCTCTCTTCCAGCTGTTATTTAGGACTGCTAGTAGTTTCTTCTTTGCCTTGGTGCCTAGTCCTATTAGCATTTCATTTGTGATTCCATCCTTTCCTGGTGATTTCTTCTTTTTTAGGGTATTCATTGCCTGTTCCATTTCTTCCATTGTTAGATTTGCCATCATATATTCTGCCGCTGTCTCTGTATTTCTATGATGTATCTGTTTGTCTTTGATTGCTTTCTTCTGTTCGGTTGTAATATCAATGTGGTTTGCATTTGCATAGTGTTCCATTAGTGCATTTGCAGCCTTTTTTTCCTGTAAGCAAGGCATTTCCTTGTTTAATTGTTATTTGTTTGTTTCTAGGTCCTTCATTGTTCATGGCTTTCACTAGTTTCCATAGTTTGTTTCCATCCCTGTCAAAATTCAGGTTTTCTGTTTTTTCCCTCCAACAATCTCTTGTTGTTTGATTTACTGTTCTTTTATATTTTGCTGAGATGGCTTTGAGAGAGATATTCGCTTCAATTGTTTGTTCTCTCTCTGTTGTCTTCCTGGCATCTTCAACTTTGTCCTTCAAACTTTGTAGTTCTTCAGTCCAGTATGGTTTGTAATTTTTCCTCGC
Source organism: Cepaea nemoralis (assembly GCA_014155875.1). Classification (NCBI taxonomy): domain Eukaryota; kingdom Metazoa; phylum Mollusca; class Gastropoda; order Stylommatophora; family Helicidae; genus Cepaea; species Cepaea nemoralis. The sequence goes on along the minus strand of JACEFZ010027629.1, from coordinate 274,152 downwards.
TCCTCTAGGAATGGACTCAGTGGCTGCCTGTATTATCGCACTGTTTAGACTTTCCACCATTTGCTTTATGTTGCCATATCGTGTATTTATGTTTTCACAATATGTGTCTGTTAGTATGGCAAATCTGTCCCAATCTGTTCGTTTGTAATTCCAGCGGGGCAAGGGCTTTTGCTCCTGTGGAACATACTCCATGTTCATTACAAGCTTGATTGGTCTGTGGTCACTACCTGCTAATTGGTCCAGCACATGGCGATCGATTTTGTGGAGGATGTCTCCTGTGCAGAAAGCTAAGTCTGGAGTAGAAGTGGTAAGCCATCTTCTGGAGTAGAAGCTCGGTGTGTCATCCGCTTTGTTGAGTAGATGGAGATTTGAGTCTATTTCCCAGTCCTCCAATTCATCTCCTCTTTTGTCAGTATCTGGGTATCCCCATCTTTCTGAACGGCTATTAAAGTCTCCGACAATAATGCAGTTTGTGTCAGTTATTTTCATGTTTGAGAGTGTAAGGTCCTTATCTGCTGGGCTATACAGATTGTAGATTCTTATTTTCACGTCCTTTATCATTATATCAACAACTATAATTTCCGTTTGGTTGTCAGAGATCACAGATACTTCACTGCAAGGTATTGTATTTCGTGTAAGTATTAGAACTCCTCCTTTGTGTCCTTCGCGGTCGAACCGTGTGGCCCGATATCCTCTGACTGAGAATTTGTGATTGGCGTTGAGGTGTGTCTCTTGAATGCATGCCACATCTATTTTATCTTTATGAAGACGCTGTGTTAGGGAGTCTTTCTTCTTGTAAACTCCTTCGGCATTCCACTGTAGTATGTTGAGTGTCCGGGTATTTGGTCAATAGCTCTTAACCTACTCCTCTGTGCCTTGACTCCACAGCACAGGGGAAGGTGACCACCAGTAGTCATGGGTGGACCCCCTCGAGGCAGGGGGCCCGGCACTATCGCCGCCTGATGGGACTTCACGGGATTAGCACCATAACGATTAATTTTGATTTGTGACATTATGAATTAAGTTACGTTGCACTGCTTTGTCAAGCCTGTGGCTCAGTACATCCGATTTCGACAAGCATTTATTCGGGATGCTTTCCCTAGCCTTTGACTGTCCCCAGTCTACCTACAAGGCAGCAGGTTTTACGTTGCACTGCTTTGTCAAGCCTGTGGCTCAGTACATCCGATTTTGACAAGCATGTATTCGTGGTGCTTTCCCTAGCCTTTGACTGTCCCCAGTCTACCTACAAGGCAGCAGGTTTGTGTGTCTCTTCGTCTGGTCCCTCTCCCTTGACCTGTCCGACATGGGTGGCCGTACCAGTAGCTGTGCTACCGTCGGCATAGCTCTTGGGGTCATTGGGACGCACAAGCCCCTCTACCTCGTCACGGTGGACACACAGCAGAGGGGGTCTTTAGTATTCAGCTCTTGTCGTGTGGATGCATTTGTTCTTTTCTGTATTCAAGACATTCTTAGAACCCGCCTTAACATTTTATGCGCTGTTCAGCTTGTTTAGTAAGTGTCCAAGTCTCACGAGCGTATGTTGCAATGGGAAAGATGCAAAAATCTTAAAAATCTAATTTTTGTAGTTTTATCTGTCCCACTCCACATTTTATTCAATTGTTTTATTATCTCGGATAATATGTGAGTTCAAAGGGCAAGAGGCTCGACTTAATTGCACCGGGTTTATCCCATACGGCTCCTTCTCTTTTCGCACGGCGGACTCCCGAAAACGTCGCACAAAGCCAGAACTCCGTAGCTCCAGCGACGCCCCCAGGAGTCTCAGAGAAAACTGCACCAGTGAACCGAACGACGTAGCCTGGAATCGAACCCACAACCTTCGGAGCGCGAGGCAGACGGCGTACCCACTTCACCACGGAGACTCCCTGGATAATAGGTGGATGCCGTAGCTGTGAGTCACTCGACACGTTCTCACCCATCCCCGACGAAATCTAGTATATCCAGCAATATTGATTACATGACCAGGTCGTTATTAAACATACGCAGACTACGTAAGAAATGCAGGCGACAGATTTAATAGTATGTTCTGAAAGAAACTGCATTCGTCGTCGGCAGTGGAGCAAATTTAACACTTGCACAGCTTTCAGCTTTTAATCATTGCACTAATTAGACGGTATGGGCATAAAACGGGGCACGGAAACGAGGGAGGGAGAGTGCGTGTAAAGGAAAATAATATTAATATAAATCGACAAGACTGGTTGCTGTGAAATTAATTTATGCAGCCATCTGGTGTGTTGGAGTGAATAACACAATATTGCGCTAATCTATTGTGGCTGTTTCTTTAGGACAACGTTGGTAGTATTCCGCACAATGAAATCAAGAAATTATTTGTACATATTTGTAAGCTAAATTATTTCCTTTGCTCTTGGACAAATCACATATTTAAACGAAATTAGACCATGTGTGAATGCTATTAACATATTCATTGCCAAACAAAAAGTATGTTCGGACACAATCAAATGAATAAATATTATAATGTACATTTCCGTTAACTGAGTATTGAAATTGCGGAAGGTACCACGAATTAAAACAAACACGTTGACTTAGTATGTCGATATACAGAGTGTTTGTAAAGTCTCACTACACTCTGTATGTAGAACAGCTGGTTGTTAGAGAGTATGTTTTCCGTTTGCCTACTGGCACCTTGCCGTCTTGACCAACGATAGTTAGTAACTTTGCACTTCAGTTTAAGTTTAGTTTAGTTTAGTCCATGGATCAACATCACGGCACACGGGTGCAACCCATAAGTGCTCCGTTTTCCTCCTAACTCAAATCTGAGTCTGGAGAAACTCAGCTCAGTGCATGAACTCCGTAGCACCGGCGAGGATCCTGAAATACTTTGGGTAGATTTTTAACTCGAAATTTTGCCCTGGGCAGCGCCGTTAGGCTACTCTTTTCCGATTTCCAACTGCCAAGGGATGTTTTACGTGCGCAACAATACACACGGGCGTCCGATCTCACTACCCACAGACCAGGGGGAATTTTATTACGAGAAGTCCACGAGAAAAGATCCCGGCATCACCGGGGCTTGAACCCGGGACCTCCAGCACTCGAGGTGGACACCATACCTCGAGACCACGCAGCTCCCCTTTTATAGCACGCCTTTTGCGCTTCATAAAAGGTGTAATACCAACAACCCATGGTGGAGATACATATTATTAACAACCTTTAAGTCATAACCATGACACACTCCTATTTCCCATTTTTCGTCATCCATATTTGTTTGATCGAATCCTACTTTTTGTTTGGCACTTCATCAGTTAATTCTCTCTGCTACATCTGCCACCATCCACGCGACACAGGAATAGCACGCCTCGCGGAACCCCTGTCTTAGCTAATCGTAATGTGCCTATACTGTGAATACAAATCACGAACAAAGGGCCGCACACGTGTTGTGTGTGCGACTGTGAATGCTAATGCGGAATGCCACAGTTATGTTCTTCTGTAGTAAATTCATATATATTTTAGTGTTTGTCGATTCTTACGCGCGAATCGAATTTATTTCACTCCAACCTATTGGATAAAAACACCGCAGCGGAGCAAGTACGACAGGAGACATCCACTCATCAGAAGCAGTCACCACTCGCCGAATATTTCGTCCCCTTTAAAGCCGTCTTTACACTTCTAGAAGGCGGGCCGTCACGACTCCCGCGAGTTTTTCTCCTGTAGCGAATTCGCATATACACTTTCGAGACGTTTTGTATATCACACTTATCCTACATTGATATAGCTATGTAAGTCTTCCCAGAATCCATCCCACCTTCGGGATGTAGTCACTTTAGTGTCCTCCTCATGTTATATTATGTGTTTTCGTATATTTGTTTGCCGATGAAGATTTTCCTTTGTTTCCTTAATTGTAATCTAAAAAGCTGCATTACTTCGTATTCATTAATATCGTATTTAAAGATTCAGTGCCACACAAAAATTAGGTCTGAATCAAAATTAATGCTCAATCAAATGAGCAAGTATTATAATGTAATTTCCGTTCACTTAGCATTTAAATTGCGGAAGATACTAAGACACAAATAACTAAATAATAAATAATACTAAAAACAAATAACACGAGGAGCTTAGTATGGCGAGACATCACCCTTCTGTCAAAATGGGAGGTCATATTTAGTGATATATTATCCTTTGGTTCTGAATCAGTTAACAGAACTTTACAGCCTGAAGGATAGAACTCCATCCTATTAATGTTGCCACCTGTCGTTAACCTCAACACGTAGGTGGTTACGAAAAGAATTCTTGCGTTACACATTAATTCGTTTTAACACATGGATGTGGAATCTGGGACAATTAGTAAACAAGCAAAGAAATCACTAGACGCTTCATGGTGTGGTTCTATAGAAGAATGTTGAAAACTCATTGGAATATCAAAATGAGTCATCTAAACATTTTCACAGACACAAAGACAACTTATCACAAACATAAGAAAGATGCAGTAATTATTCTTTGCTATATTCTGAGAAGACAGAAGCAAGATCAACTGGAAAGGTTCGTGGAAAGCGAGATAGAGAAAGACAATCGGGACCGATTTTGTTGGGGTCATAGCACGGAAGGGAGTCAACGTATAAATTGACACAAAGGCTGGTGGAGATCGCAAGATGAGGAGAAGCATGAGCGGCCATGCTGATCGGCATGGTACTTTATGATGATGAGCGGGTTTCAACGTGCATATGAGTACCAATTGTCCTTGAAAGAGCTATTTTTGTATTGTTCTTGATTTGTTTGTTTAGACCCTTTTAAATTTTACACTGGTTACATCTACCACAATCTATCACCTTAATTCGCTGTCTGGGTTTCAACATGATAGTTCCTGCGTGAATGTCAGTAATAGTTGAGACCCCTGTCCAAGAATCTCGAATTTTCTTTACTAATCAATCACTATCTATTTTCTTGCATACAGGGGCCTCTGTGAGGTCTCTGTCTGTTTACCCCTTTTTTTCTTTAGCCCTAACGAAGTCAGAGTTGCGCTCTTCTCCCCTTAGCACCGTAGTAAAGGAAACTTTGTCTTCCCTTGTCTCTTCGCTCTGCTTCAATAACATAACATAACATAACACGTTTGGGCAGAGTTAGTCAAAGTAACAACAGTTTAGGACAGTGCCAGAAATGAACTTATGGGTTACTGCCCACACGTAACCACCAGGTGGATGGACTTCAGGTATCGCATGTTGACACATGATTGTGTCTGCTGTAAATCAACGACATTCCGAAATATAAACAGGAAAATTAAAAATAGAAATGGCTGACTTTAGATCTTATAGCGGTTAAGAACGATGTTTCAAGAATCTAAAATTTCTCTACAGGATGCATCTGACAAGCTGCAGCGAATTATGCCAGGCAAGAAATCGTGCAATATCTTATTTATTGCTCTGTGACACTATGTCTAAACCTACAGTGTACTAAAATTTTGGAGACATTTATTTTCTGGAAAATAAACAAAACAAATGTGTGAATGATAAATGTTGTTAGCCGTGTAAACATAATTTACTTTCTCATCTCATCATCTCATCTCATCATGTTCCTCTTGTACCTTGCGGTGTCGAGGTGAAGTATAAACATCGTGAGAGTCCCCGATTATGGGCTTCATATATCGATATTCCCACGGACTCTGCTATTCCCTCCGTCCAAAGTTTACGTGGTCGGCCTCTTCCTCTGTTTCCATCTGGCCTGTACATCATTGCTTGTTATGGTATGCTGTTGACTGGTAACCTACTTGTATGGCCAAACCATTTGACTTGCTGCTTTCTAATAAAATCTATGAATGAATCACTGAAAAACGAGAAGTAGGTTGAGAGCTTTACCAAAGCTCTACCAAAGCTTTACCATCTCTAATAAAATCTAGTGCTGCTTTAACCCCCACTTTAGTCCTGATTTCTTCATTTCTGATCTTATCTCTTCTTGATACATTGAGTATTCTTCTCAGGAATCTCATTTATGTTGTTGTGATGTTTCTTTTCTCTTTTTCTGTCATTGTCCAGGTTTGGCATTGGTAACAGAGTTGGTAGGAAGATTGTGTTGTAAAGTGCTTTCTTAGTAGTTATTGATAAACGTTTGTTCTTTAGTATTGGTGCCATTTGTCCAATGAGTTGATTTGCCTTATTGCGCCCATTTTCGTTCTCGTCTTCTGATCTGCTATTTGATTATATTATACTTGCTAGGTACTTGAAACTCTTTACTTGTTTCAAGGGATGTTAGTTTAGGTGAATTGTTGTTGTCTGTTCTTCTTTAGTTATAGTCATTACCTCTGTTTTGCTTGTGCTAATTTCATGTTATGTTCCCTACACATTTCGTTTAGACCAGGGGTGGCCATCCTTTTCAGCTGGCGGGCCAAATTTCATAAATATTTTCTGCCGGGCCACGCACCTAATTTTTGTTTTGTTTTGTTAATTAAAGTAAACAAGCAAGCGCGCTACAGCCTCGACCACATCATCGCTTCCAACTCCACGGGCATGCGGCCCGCAGGCCTCGTGTTGGCCACCCTGGTTTAGACTATTCATGTGGTCTTGTAATTCAGCTTTTGATTCTGCTATTAGTGCCTGGTCGTCCGCAAACAGGAGATCTCTAATGGTTAGATTTGCAGATGGTTCTTCTTCTGTGTTCTCGTCATGCGGTATTCTTGCTGTCTCTGCTTGGCTGGTCTCTTTATATATGTTGCTTATATATGTTATGAACAAGAGAGGGGACAGGACACAACCCTGTCGTACTCCAGATTTTATGTTGAAGGGTTCTGAGTGTCCTCCAGTTGCTCTCACTATGCATTCACTGTTGTTGTATAAACTTCTACATAGGATTGTTAGATGTGCACTTACTCCATATTGTTTACGGATTTCCCACAGCTTGTTTCTATCTACTCTGTCGAATGCCTTTTCTTGGTCGACAAAGGCTAAGTAGAGTGTTTCATTGAATTTGATTGGTTTTTCTATGAGTTGTCTAAGAGCAAAAATGACATCTGTGCATCCTTTGTTTTTCCTAAATCCAAGTTATGTTTCGCTTAGCTGGGGTTCTAAAGTAGTTCGTAATCTTTTTTCAAGAATTTTGCAAAATGTTTTCCCAGTATGACTCAACAGTGAAATGCCTCTGTATTTTGCTGCCTTTGTTTTTCCAAATTGGGATAATTATGGCGTTTCCCCAGTCTCGTGGTGTCTTTTGTTCTACCCAAACATGATTGAATAGTCTATGTAGTCAAGCTGTTCCTACTTATCTTGCTGCTTTAATTAGTTCATTTGGTATTTCATCCTGTCCCGGTGATTTGTTCGATGGAGCTAATCTGATGGCTTCTATAATTAATTCTTTTAGTGTCTGATTCTAGTTCTTCGGTGACATCTGTGTAGGTCTATTGAATTCCCGTGACATCTGATGGGATGTTGAGAAGTTGTTCGAAATACTGCTTCCATCTTATTAGGATTTGTTTTTGTTCACTTATTGGTTCTCCATATTGGCTGTTAATTATTTCATTTGAGTCAAAGGGTTCTCCTCTGGTTCGCATTGCACTTATCTTTTTGTAGAAGTTTCTAGTTGCCACCTTGTAGTTTTTATTTAGGGTTTCTCCATACTCTTCCTAGTCTTTTTTGTATTTTACTCTTTACTATTCTACTCACATGTCTTCTCGCTATTCTATATTCAATATAATCACATTCCTGTTTGCTCTTCAACCACTTTTTATATTTTTCCTTTTTGTCTTTTACCGCTTTCTTTAGTTCTGCGTTCCACCAACTTGTTATTTTCTGTATCCGTGTTTTGCGTTTTTTCGTGGTTCCACGTGTTATTTTTGCAGTATTTAAAATGCTTGATTTGAACATCTCCCATTCTTCTTCCACTGTTTTTCTTTCTGTAGTTAATTTTACAAAGAGTTCAGCTAGTTCTTTCTCATAATTTTCCCTTACTGCCTCGTCTTTAAGGTTTTTTAAGTTTACTGATTCGCATGGCATGTATTTTCCTGCTCTTTGTTTTCTTCTTCTGATGGTTCTTATCTCATTAGCTTTAATTTCCTTTTGAACATTTCACTCACAGTAACTGTAGTCTAGGCCTACAACTTAACAAGGCTTTTGTTTGGGGTATGAGTGTGGGGATAAATATACGGTATATATATAGTATACCTGCCCTGGCAAATGTAACAATGGGGTAGTATAGAAGGAGTTACTCATAATCATTAATACTAATATATCCAATACAATCTAACTTGCATTTTGCAACAGATGGGCAGACTGGGGGATATTTATATTATAATTTCGAGTTACCAAATACCAGAAATAAGCAATGCAATATTCGTATTCCGTATAACAAGCTTCACAGCTGGACAGTAAGCCAGTCAGAATGAGATTATGTTTCTCATATATTTATCACGAGCAAGGATTCAATTTGCCTTTCTGCGCACGTGATTGCACGCCTACAGTGATTTGAAAGAAAATCTCAGTCCGGGGAGCGAGCGACAGCTGAAAAGACTAGAAGAGGTTGACCGTATCGATCGGGTTTATGATTCATCCTAAGTGCTAATATATGCAACAAATATATTCAGCTCTGATCATGTCACATATCTAATTCTCCTGTGCGTTACTAATATCAATAAAATAGCGCATACGTCATGTTATGATTGTGAACCCAATACATTTCCCCTTTCATGTTGTTGGTGATTATTTTGGTCACGGAGAAACAAATAACTCCCAGAAGGATTTGAACCAAGGACCACAGTGTGTATTAGTCACTATGCTTCCTTGGCTCTGCAGATTTTAAACTTAAAGTTAGTTGCATATCCTTTACAGGACGTCGCAGGCAATCCGAATATTTTTTTTTTTTGCTGTTTGTGATTTCTTGGCAAGTTCAGTAGTTTGCCATTGTTGTGGCCTGTCTCCTAGGCGGAGGCGTTACGGACGCGGTTCGTAATTCCACTAACCTGCGTTCGAAACACAGCTCTGCACGATATGGCAGCAGTCCGCGCCGCGCTGAGTTTTAACGAATTGGTATGGGAGCCGGTCGTTCAGAAAGTAATGGCAAACTACTGAACGTAAACTTGATAAGATATCAACAACAGCAGTAAAATGCTGATGTTGACAGCAATGTCCTGTAAAGGATATGAACAAAAAATGTTTGTCATTGCTTTCTGAACGATCGGCACTCATACCTTTGTATGAAAATTAGCGTAAGGCGGTTTGCTGCCAAATCGCCCGCAGCTGTGTTTCGAACATGATAAGCGTGATTACGAATTACCTCAGTAACCCCTTCGCCATAGAGGCGGCTATTTAAAAAAAAAAGAAAAGATTAACTGCCATGGGATGATTAATCGCCCTAAGCGACTTCCCGTATCTGCCATGGGTTTATATATCACCAAAATGTTGTCGCTGCGTTATAATACAACATGTCTGCTACCATATTAACAGGTTTTAAGTCATAACTATGACACACCACTTCTTCTCATTTTACACCATCCATTTTTGTTTGGTCCAAGTTTACTTTTTGTTTTGCACTAAATCTGTAAATTTACTGTATACATATATGGCATAATATGGCGACATCAGAAAGAGACGGTGATCATTTTTGGCCACGTTATGAGAAAACAAAAACTGAAACATGTTGTGGCAACCGAAAACATTTGCGGAAAGAGAGATAGAGGAAGACAGCGAGAGAAGATTCTTGATAGTCTTGTGTCATGGCACGGAAGGGAATCAACACACAAATAAATCCACGCCGTTGGCTATCGCAATTTGTGGAGAGGCATGATCACCCCACGCCAGCCGGCAAGGCACTAGATGATGATGATACAAATACATTTACAAGCAGTTAGAGCTATCTGACATTGTTGGGAGTGACGCAGAACGAGCTCAAGAAAGTACACGGATTGTACACTGGGACATAGATAGAGAGCAAAAGTTATACGTGAAGTTAGTGTCGGTTCAGATGGATAATAAATCTAGCTAATAATGACCCCTCTGGCTTCCTGGCCTAAAGGTTAGCGACTTTTCTCCGTAATCTCGTATACTCTCGTAAGCAACGTGACGACCGTGAGAATCAGCAGTGATTCGAATCGCTTCGGTAACTTACGGGGTATGTGAGCCGGCCGCTCAGAAAGCAATGGTAAACTACTGAGCATAATCTTGCCAAGAAATCAACAATCAGCTGAAAGATGCTGATGTTGACAGCGATGTCCTGTAAAGGATATGCAAACATTTTTTTAAATGATGACCCCGTTACCCCCTTGAATCATGTGTTTCGTTCCCCCGCACCTAGTATATTTGTGAGGATACGAACCACCAGTTGCACAATGTTCTCCTCCCTGATTGCGCTCGCTCGCTTTGAACTGTAGCGTAGTCCATACATACTATTTACAGTAGTGATGCACTGAATTTTGCTTGTGGATTTGCTTTCCCTATTAACAGTGTCCCTCGGACTTCAGCAGTACTTGTAATTTACGTCACCAAGTCAAGGACGACAGGTCAGTTCCAGCTGTCCGGTATAGGGGTTGAACCGCTAACCTCGGCATCAGCACACTGGATGTTTAAGAACACGCATTCTTACCCATTCTGCTATCTTCAGTCAGCAGTCGTTCATAGATCGTCTTCAGAATATCTGCCTTCCTCATCGTGAGTATTCCAACTACTGCCAGTCTTGAAGACAACACATCCGCTCACTCGTTGCCTCACTTCTGGTAGGGGAGGCGGGGAAGAGAAGTTGTCTTGCATATAAAGCATATAACACACCTTGGGCTCCAGCCAACTCTGTGCTGGATTTACAGTCCCACACGCGAGAACTCTGCCATGTGTGCTCATCAAATAAGGGTCAACAAAAACCGGAATCGAACTGGTCGGAGATCTCGGCATTGGTGGCGCCCATAGACGGTGCAGGAACCAGAAGCCACGAAATTGAAAAGCCTCTGCCACTTAATTTTAAAAAAAAGTTAGTCGCGTGTTCTTTACAGGACGTCACAGTCAACCCCAGAATTTGTTTTGGCTATTTGTGATTTACTAGGCATGTTTAATTTCTGTAGTTTGTCATTGCTTTCTGAACGACCGACGCTCATACTATTGTATAAAAATGAACCAAGGCTGTCTGTTTCCAAATCGCCTGCAGCGGTGTTTCGATTACAGCATGTGGGATTACTAATCGTGGTCGCAACACCTCCTCCATAGGGCCGGCACTCATACGACTACCCCCAAAATCATGGGTGAATACTGACAATGGAAAAGTGTGCTCTACTTATTTGACTTCTAATTCCCACCGTGTGTCATTCCCATTATTATCAATGCAATTTTATCTTTCTTACCAATGTTGAAGATGATCTGGTGAAAGCTCTCTTATATAGCACTTAGGTTCAAGCCCTCATTGAACGGGAATCCTACTGGTTGGCAATTCTGTTCAAGTGTCCGCCACATGTCGGCCACTGAACGGACCGTCGTGGATCGACTGATGACTCATTCATTGTGTGGAGGTCATCAAAGTCCTACATCTATGGACTGTCGTCTCTTGTCTCGATAGGACGTCAACTCAGTGTTGAACGGGAGGCTCAGTATACGGAAGAGAGGCTGGGCAGCCATGTGCGGAACGTGACGATTCATTGATTAAACCCAGTTTCAGAGCACCAAGTGTCGATTCTGCATTTATGGAAACCTTCTTGAATAAAGAGGAATGACCATTATCTGCCATAACTTCCCTTGAGGATCAGTCGGCATGCGTGCAGCAATATTGAACCTCAAATTTTGTGAAGCTATGACACCAATTTTATCTTTCTTACCAATGTTGAAGATGATCTGGTGAAAGCTCTCTTTGTGTCTGCTGTACTTAGTCCATTCCTCCCCCAGTTTATCACCTGGACTGAGGTAACCTATCCGATAGTATCTTCTGTCCTTGCGATCCATGATCTTTCTCGCTTTACTTGGCTACCTTTGAGATCCTTCCTTTGAGATCATTCAACTTACCAAGCAATGGCTGTAAATCATAATTCATGACTCACATACAGGCCCATACCTGTTTCAGTGCAAGTCTAGTCTTCATTGATTAAGTGCATGCATATACTCATCAATCTGATAGGGGTATCACGTATACAACCCAAGACAATTCGCATTCCTTCATTCTGTCTCTATTCCAGTTTTACACATTGAAACACATTGTCCAGCACAGTTAGGGCTATAAGAGCTCGCAGGGCATTCAGTTGATATTTTGCCCTGGCCATGCGGGTGTACGGGGAAATGAACAGGCTGATAGGCTAACAGGGAATGCACCTCTTAGTGGTATCTTGCCTATGGACAAGGGGGAGGTGGTCGTGCGCTTGTGGAACCAGGTGGAGAAGGCGGAGGAACAGATTTAGAACCCATATGTGGAAAGAATAAATTGCGGGGGATCGGCAGGGGGTTCTGGAAGAATCTCAAAACTGCGAGGGAAGACCAGGAGAACATTTAATCAGATAGCGGTGGGAACGATTAGTACTATGACTCTTCGCTGGCTGTTGAATGAGGGGACTGAGCACGTATGATAATGTCCTGAGTGCAGTGATGTCGGTTCTTGACTCAACTCAACAACTCAACTCAACTCAGATAGGAATTAACGAATGTAGCCGCAGAACTGGTAAAATGACAGCTAAACATTTGCTGCAGGAGTGCCCAACATATGTAGAACGGAGAAAAATATGTTGGCATAACCCCGCTCTAACTGAAGACAAACTCTACTAAGATGTCAGTAAGCTCAAATTGATTGTTGTTTTCTTTGGATATATTCATGTTGACGTCTGAAAACGTGTACAAAGAAGAAGAAGAAGAAGAAGAAGAAGAAGAAGAAGAAGAAGAAGAAGAAGAAGAAGAAGAGAAGAGAAGAACAAGTCGAAGAAGAAGGATAAATGAGTTTTAGTGTTCTCTTTGTTACGTGCATCATTACGTTTTCTTTTGTTTCCTGGAGTTCCAATTTGTGATCCGAGTTTTCATAAAGACGTTACTATAGTGTCTACGCCAGCTTGAATACAGCTTGTGGTACAAGCCAAGTCCAAGTAGGGACGCGCTTTCTTCTACAAATCTTCAACTTTCCTCCTTTCCCTGCTTTACAATGGATGGTAAAGCCAGGTATGTTCAACAGTTTACACATTTCTTAATGGAACAACACATTGTAACGTATAATTATAATTAACTGTCCAGCGACATAAACAGGCAAATGTATTATATTTTAATTTATCGGCCTATTGAACTTTACTCCATCTTTTAATAATTTTATTATTTCTGGGGTGGGCATTTTTTCAGCTGCTGTTGATGTACTTAACTAGGCAAGTGTTACGTTCAGTAGTTTGCCATTGCTTTCTGAACTACCGGCTCCCATACCAGCACGTTATAACACAACGCGACACGGATAATAATTAATATTATTATTATTATTCTGTGCTGCTGCAATTCCTAGCATGTCAGTGTCTGAATTTGTGAATTGTCTGGGGGGGGGGGGGGGGGGGGGGGGGGGGGGAATTTTCAATGCAGCTGGACTGAAATGTTTACTTCTCGTCCTTGTTTCGGGGATGTAAGTTACAAGTACCTCAGAAGTCGGAGTGGGTTCGCCTGATTATGAGGGACACTGGTAATAAGAAAGCTATTCCGTTGGAGGACGGAATACATTGCAGGACGAAAAATCAATCAACATTAGATATGCAGATGATACAGTATTGATTGCAGACAATGAACAGGATCTGCAACAATTAGTAGATGCGGTTGTTGTACACGGTGAGCAGCTGGGGTTAGAATTAAATTGTAAAAAGATACAGATTATGGTCGTCACTAGGAAGAAAGAAATACCACAATGTAATATACAAGTAAATGGAAATATTCTTCAACAAGTGAATCGGTACAATTATCTCGGAACAGTCATAACATCTGATGGGAGATGCCTTGAAGAGATTAGAACAAGAATCGCCATGGCGAAAGTAGCCTTTAGCAAGATGAAAAACATACTGACCAATAAAAAGATGTCAATTGAAACTGAGAAAAAGAGTGTTGAGGTGCTACATAGAGCCTGTATCTTTTGTATGGATGTGAAACTTGGACAATGAGCAGTCAAGCTGAAAAACATCTGATGGCTGCAGAAATGTGGTTTCTGAGGAGAATGCAAAGAATACCATGGACAGACAGAAAAACCAATGACCAAGTACTACAGGAGACAAATGAAAATCGTAAATTGATTAGAGAAATTAGACGTAGACAGTCAAAATTTTTGGACATGTTATGAGAAGAAATGAATTGGAGAACTTGGTGACAACTGGCAAGATCGAAGGGAACAGACCAAGGGGAAGACCGAGAAGTAAATACCTGGATGGCTTGGCCACATGGCATGGTCGAGACAGGAACACTGAGCTGATCCATGACTCTGGTGATCGAGTGAAATGGCGAGTCATGACCGCCCATGCTTTCCGGCATGGCACATGATTGATTGATTGATTGATTGATTGATTGATTGATTGATTGATTCCACATGGAAAAATCGGTCCACTGCACTAGAAGTAGTAGCACATGTATGGACACAGAACTCACTAGAAAAAGTCTTAGCCTCAGCAGTTTCATTGTCGACAGTTCTGTCTTGACAATACAATGGAATCTACTAGACCAGTGGTTCTCAACTGTGCCCCCCTTCACCATATTTTTAGGATGCCATTTCCCCCCTCACCATATTTTTAGAACGTCATTCCCCCCTTTTGTATTTCCTCCCTAAAATTTCCCCCTGCCCCTTCACAGTGTACGTAATAATTGAAGCTAAATTTAATAGCACATACTAAAACAAGTCTATACGTCCACATAAAATGTGATTTGTGGGCCTACTTACTTTATAAAATGAATTTTAGAAGGGTGAGACGTACAGAACCTTAAAGTATGCAGGGAAAAACAAGATCAAGTAATCGGTTCTTGTATTAACGCAATCTTGAAATAACCTTAAAGTATACAGGGAAAAACAAGATCAAGTAATCGGTTCTTGTATTAACGCAATCTTGAAATAATCTTCATCCTCCCCCCCCCCCCCCCCCCTGGAAACGCCAAAATTCCCCCCTGGAGGGGGAATTCCCCACCGGTTGAGAACCACTGTACTAGACCATATAGAGCCAAGAAGATCTTCCTAGTTACTACTTATCTAAATTCCATGCCATGCAATAGGCTGCTGCCAGGATGCCAACACAACAGTCTGCCAGTAAAATTACAGTTTGCGATTGTATAATGTGGAATAGAATATTACTACCATAAAGGAAGCAGGCTATACTGAATGTCAGAAACATAATAATATACAATACTGAGGAGGTCAGCATGGCCAAATAGATAAGAGAGCTCGCTCTTAAACTTCCAGTGTGCTGATGCCGAAGTAGTGGGTTTAACCCTTAGACCAGTCAGTTGGACTAAAATATTAACTTCTCATCCTTAACTTGGGGACGTAAATTACAAGTACCTCAGAAGTCAGAGTGGTTTTGCCTGATGGCGAGGGGTACTGGTAATAGGGAAAGCTAATCCACCTGCAAAAATCAGTTCAGTGCTACTAGAAGTAGTAGCATGAGGATTACACTTAAGGTCAAATGCGAGCAAACAAAAGCAAGAAAAAAAATACATTGTTTTCTGTTATGAAAGAAATTTAAAAAAACAGGTTTAAAAGGTGAGAGGAGGAAACCACTAATGACATATATGAACCAACACAATGAGTCTATGATAATAGAAAACATTATAAAATTACAAACAACTCTAGAGAACTGCAAAGATAAATTGAGCATTATATTATAGTTCACAGTTGTAAAGCAAAATCATTGGGAAGCTGTAAATATATTGACATCAACTGCAAGAACATATAACCTAAACAATTTGAAATTTTGATTGTATAACACTATATATATATCCTTATGTTGCAGAAGCGCAATGTAAATATCATAATTGTCTGAAAGACATAAATAAAGAGCAAATAAATTATCTGAAATAGCAATAGACATAGTCACTACATATCTCAGTTATAACCCTTAAGGGTTGACAAGGATAAATCAAAAAACACATATATATATGAAACAATGTTGTATATTATTCTACTTCTGATATTCAGCACAGATTAAGATATGTGGCTTTCCACAAGGAAGATTGAGGATAGTTTTATGGCAATTCAATGTAAAAAATAAAATGTTGAAAACTAACCATATTGTCATGAATAGAATGAAAAGGAATCAGATTATGCTTGCAGTAATGTGTCTAGGCTAAAAAATCTGAATAAGAAGAAGAAGAGGAAGAAGAAGAATCAAAAGAATAAGAAGGGGAAAGAGAAGAAGAGGAAAAAGAAGACAAAGAAGAAAGAGAGGAAGAAGAAGTTGAAGATTACTGTTTTTATGATTAATGTTACACTTTTTATCATGTATTCGCCATTGATATGAATAAGGAATCAATAGAATGCATTCCGTTGTAATCGCTTTGAACCCAAGCGTAGTCCACACACACTACTTCCAGTAGTGCTGGACTGAATGTTACATGTAGATTAGTTTTCCCTATTAACAATGTCTCTCGCCATCAGGCGAACCCACTCCAACTTCAAAGGTACTTGTAATTTACGTGCCCAAGTCAAGGACGAGAAGTCAACATTTTAGTCCAACTGTACGGTGTAGAGGTTTCACCCCTTACCTCGGCATCAGGACACAGGAAGTTTAAGAACACATGTTCTTATCCATTTGGCCATGCTGACCTACTATTTGGGTACTTTTATGTTTATGTATTTAAAATGGTCAGTCATTGACTATGTCACTGTACTATGATGCTGCTTATTGTGTTAAATCAGTTGATTCCTTGCATTGTTTCACTGTGCTATTTGTTTTAAACTCAATTCAAAATTTCCGTTGTGACTCACTAGACCCAGAAATTATCTTTTGTATATATATATATAAGACCCATCTTCACATCATGACACGTGTGATACCTTATGGAAATGTGCATGTGTGTCTGTCCATGTCAAAAGTAAAACAGTAAAGTGTCTACAACCCACCATAGAAGACTAACACTATATAACTGTCGCTTTTCATTGTCTCTGATTTTGATCTGTCTGCCTGTCTGGCTGACTTATATCTATGTACATCTACTCATCTGTCAGTCTACCCACTCACCCACCCACCCATCCATCCATCCATCCATCCATCCATCCATCCACTCACCCACCCACCCACCCATCTATCCATCCACCCACTCACTCACCCATTCATCCATCCATCCATCCATCCAAATATCCACTCACCCACCCATCCATCCACTCACCCACCCATTCATCCATCCACCCACCCATCCGCTCACCCATCCGCTCACCCACCCACCTACCCACCCATCCATCCATCCATCCACTCACCCACTCATCCATTCATCCACCCACTCACCCATATATTTGTAATCCATGTATATTGTATTCACATTGTCACAAGCATGGAAGCGGACACCATGTGGGAAGAGATGTTCTCCAGCACGCTGGACCGCATCCTGCGGCGACACATGAGCCTGGAGGCAAATGCCATGAAACAGCACGAGGAGCTGCATCTGCCGTCTGCTGAAGGCATTCCACTTGTGGCTGGAGCTTGGATGGGTCGCAAAATTGCAGTCTTTACCAGCGGAGGAGATTCCCAAGGTTCGCATGCATGTTTATGATGTGTTCCTTTTTGTTTTTTTTTGCCGTAAAGGTAATGCCAAGCAGATATGGTTGTAGGGGGGTGTGAAGGGATAGGGCCTCAGATAGACTAGATAGTCATATTGGGAGATGAAATAATCAATTTTCCTGACATAGAAATCAATGGCACCAATTTACTAGGGATGCAGAAGTGCTGAGGGGTCAGTGTCTGTACCAGACTGACTGACCATCTTTCAACTCCTCACAGGACGTTCCGGCCAGTGATGGAAGATTGATGACTACTTCCGGTGCCATGGGTCTAACACCATTTGTTCATTGTGCCTGAAGATATTTACACAGGGTCCTTTACATCATCATCATCCAGTTCCGTGCGTGTTGGTGTGGGCGATCATGCTTCTTCACAAACTGCGATCTCCGACGGCATGGATCAATTAATGTGTTGACTCCCTTCTGTGTAATGACACAAGACTGTCAAGAATTTTCTCATGTTGTCTTAAGAAGTTGATGTTAAGAATGGTAATGATAAGAATAGATGGATGTCCCGAGAATGGCCCTGGTTTTCCTTAAATTTTTTAAAACAGGAATGAATGCTGCCCTTCGTGCTATAGTGAGAGTGGGCATGTATCTTGGCTGTAAGGTATACTACATAAAAGAGGTGAGTATGCTTTTACTTCCTTATCATCTCATCTCATTGAGAATGTTTTTATTTCCTTATCATCTCATCTTGTTCCTCTTGTACTTTAGGTTATTTTAGTCGATGGATCAACATCACAGGCATCACAGGTGCAACCATAAGTGCTCAGTTCTTCTCCTAACTCAAGCCTGAGTCTGGAGAAACTCAGCTCAGTGCACGATCTCCGTAGCACCGGCAAGGATCCTGAAATACTTTGGGTAGATTTTTAACTCAGAATTTTGCACGGGCAGCACCGTTAGGCTACTCTTTTCTGATTTCCAACTGCCAAGGGATTTTTTACGTGCACAACAATACAACAGGCATCCGATCTCACTACCCAGAGACCAGGGGAAATCTTATTACTAGAAGTCCACGAGAAAAAAAAATCCCGGTCATCACCGGAGCTTGAACCCAGGACCTCCAGCACTCGAGGCGGACACCATACCTTGAGACCACGCAGCCCTTTTACTTTGCGGTATTGAGGTGAAACATAAACAGCGAGAGAGTGCCCGCTTATGGGATTTATATATTGAAATTCCCATGAACCCAGTTATTCCCTCTGTCCATTGTTTAGATAGTCTGCCTCTTCCTCTGATCTGTACATCATTGTTCATCACCAGGTTTTATAATCAATTTTTAAATGATTGAGTTATTAAAGAGTGATATTCACTTCAGTATCATCATCGTCATGATCATCACCCTCATCATGATATCATATTGGTCATCATCATTATTATCTAGTTCATCATTATCATCATCATCATGATTATCATACCTCTGAAGCTGGAGTGGGCTCGCCTGAAAGCGAGGGACACCAGTAAATGGGAAAAACAAGCCCACACGCAAAACTCAGTCCCTTACTCCCTTAAATGGTGTAAAGGACTACGCTCGAGCTTAAGCGAGCGAACAAAAACAAAAAAAGATCATCATCATCATGGTCATCATCATCATCATCATGGTCATCATCATCATCATCATCATCATCATCATGGTCATCATCATCATCATTATCATCTTCATAATCATCAGCTTAGTCATTCTAAAGACTGGTGTTGATGTCCTCTGATATGTTACTCCACTGTTCCCTATTCTCAGCAGTTGTCTTCAGCTCTGCATAAGTCTAATTCGCCAATGTTCTGTACACCTGTATGATTTTGTCGCTTCTGGCGTATTCTCTTTTTTCTTTTCCTGAATTGTACCCACCAGCCTCTTCACACCTCTTCCTAGTGTGGAGGGCAAGGGAAAATTACCATACCGTCTGCCCCAGAATAAGTTTATAAACAAAAACTTACTTACTTAGACAGCTGTTAGCAACCTCCAGTAATTCATGTTGAACGTTTGATGAAGCAACAGACAATTTGTTTTAAATCTTACAATGAGAATGAGCATCTTGCCGAGTGGCTAGAACACCAGGCACCCATTTGGTAGACCCGGATTCAAATTCTTGGTAAAGTGATGCACTTTTTTCTGTTGTAGGCAAAAGTAAAACCTTAACCTGCACTTTTGCGGTTTATTGCACTAGCCAGATGACCTTAATTCCTCAGGCTCAAAACCCCCTGTTGAACACTGCAAGGTACTATAGGCAGTTTTAATGAGAATGAGCTGTCATATTAAAAAAAAATTGCTAAAGTAAATTACTCTTTTTGATGCCATGAGAGTGCTAGCCAAATATCTGTAGACCAATCAGCATTCAGTGAGTGATGGAGTCAGTGTCTCACGGCCACCTTTACCTTCCAGATTATTTTAGGGCGGGTCAGTCTGAGAGCCTGGCCAATGAAAAACAATCACCACAGCTGCCTTGTGTAGATTGTCCTAAATATGAGATCATAAAATGGCCACACTGTCACGAGCTTTATTTTCTGATGAAAATCAAATGGGTAAAGGTCCCTATTGCCACCTTACGCATATTGAGTATCATCATCATTATCATCCAATCCTTGCCTGCTGGTATGAGGAACGATGCTTCTCCACAAATTTAGATTTTTGACATCATGGATCAGTTTGTGTGTTGACTCCCTTCTGTGCCATGATACAAGACTGTTAAGAACCTTCTCATGCTCTTTCTGCAAATCTTTCCAGTTGTCACAACATGCTCCAGTGTTTGTCTTCTCATAATGTGGCCAAAACACATCATGCCTGTATACAAAATCATATTGAGTATATGGTAAGTAAAAGGTAAAATAAAATACCCTTATCTATGCTTTAAGAAATATTAATTATATGGTGGTAGACCCACATTTTGCACTCCAGGGTGCAGGCGGTATAACCAGGAAATCCCAGCCTGTGAACCTACAGCTACAAGACTGGGCTTTCCATCTGTTTGGTTACAGATAAAGTAGTCGGTGATGTTGGATGTCTTGGCTTTTTATGTTATTGGATTTATCTGCTAACAAAATATATTTACTTGTACTAACATTCACTGACAGTATTATCAACATTGAATATATAAACTATCTTCACCAAGACTTAAGTGACATGTTTAAACACCAACATCGTTTGGGTATAATACAAGAACATTGTATTTAATCCTAGGAATGAGCATGGTAAGTGTCTGTGACTGCTGGCTTGTGGTCAGTATCTCACCAGCCGCCTTTACTTCTGCATACATTTCTTGGAACTCACTTTAGGGTAGGTTAAGTTGAGTTGAATTAAGAACCGACATCACTACACTCAGGACATTCCCATTCACACTGTGACCCCTCTTTCAACAGCCAGCGAAGAGTCACACTACTAATCGTTCCCACTGCTATCTGATTAAAAGTTCTCCTGGCCTTCCCTCTCAGTTTTGAGATTCTACCAGAACCCTGCCGATCCCCAGCAATCTCATCCTTTGCACATATGGGTTCTCAATCTGTTCCTCCACCTTCTCCACCTGGTCCCACAGGCGCACAACCACCTCCCCCTTGTCCATAGGCAAACTACCGTCAAGAGGTGCATTCCCTACCAACCTATCAGCCTGTTCATTCCCCCGCACTCCCGCATGGCCAGAGCAAAAAATTCATACAATTCTCACAATCTGTGGCCTCTGAAGCGAGGTGAGCCATTCCACACAAAACATTCCTTTCTCCACCTTACTAAGCATACTCCTAGAGTCCGTAATGAAGACAAGGTGTATTGCTGTGGTCTCCTCTAACCAACTTTAGGGTAGGTTGACATGGGAACTCAGATTAATTTTCAGAATCCACTACTATGCAAATTCCACCCATTATCACATCGCCAGTTGGCAAGCATTTAGCCACTATACTACCATAGCTTCCTGGGTTATGCATCTGACACAATTTTGCCAGACAATTCGTTTTATGGAGATGTCAAAAATTAAGGAAATAGAAATGTAAAACCAAGTTTTATTATAGCTTTATTTATGACAGGGATACCAAGGCATGGTAGATGGTGGAGAGAATATCGAGGAGGCAACTTGGTCCAGCACTTCTAACATGATACATGTGGTGAGTTAATATAGATCTATCTTATCCTATAAAGTAGTGGTAACCCCATAGCTGGTATTGTCATGAAAGTAAACACAATCCCATGATAGATGGTGGAGAGAATGTCAATGAGGCATCTTGGTCCAGCACTTTTAATATGATACATGTGATGAGTTGACAGATCCATCTTATCCTGTAAAGTAGTGGTAACCCCACAGCTGGGATTGTCTTGAAAGTAAACACAATCCCATGGTAGATGGTGGAGAGAATGAGGCATCTTGGTCCAGCACTTTTAATATGATACATGTGATGAGTTGACAGATCCATCTTATCCTGTAAACACAATCCCATGGTAGATGGTGGAGAGAATGTCAAAGAGGCATCTTGGTCCAGCACTTTTAATATGATACATGTGATGAGTTGACAGATCCATCTTATCCTGTAAACACAATCCCATGGTAGATACTACTATAGAATGTGAAGTGATAGATCTTCTCATGTACAAAGTTATAACATTATGAGATCTATTTTCTTTGCCAGCTTGCCTTCCCAGAGAAATCTGCTGCCGATTTTACAATCCTTGGTCAATCTAAGCATCACATGTGGTCAAATAAACGGCATATAGATTACATATTCAAAGACTGTCCCAAATACAACATATCAGGGCAACATTCTTATAGTCCATGTTGTGTGACATTTGGTATCATGTTGTTAGGTCTTCTTCTCTTTTGTTTTGTTCAGAAAGCAATGGCAAACTACTGAACGTAAACTTGCCAAGAGATCATAATAGCAAAATATGCTGGTTTTGACTGGATGTCCTGTAAAGAATATGCAACTAACTAACTATTTTGTTTGCCTGTGGGTTCCTAACATAGGATTTTCTAGTTATATTATTCTTAGGTTTTCTCTGTGTACATTCTATCCAACATCACAGTCTTTTCCTCAGCTCTTGATTCAGTGGTATTTGTTTAGTTTTCTCCATGAGCTGCACATTGATGATTCTGTCATACCATTTTACTCCTTCTTTTCTCTGCAGATACCAGTTAATGAATGTTTGTAGTTTATTAGTAATAATTTTTAGTTGTTATCCATGTCAGGCTTTGGTCAGATATGATTGAACTACCTTATAACATTAGACAGTACTATTTGCTTTCTGTTAGCGCCAAATGTTGGTCGGCGCTTACTAAACCAGACACCCTACATTGTGCCAATGGCTTCGGGTTGAGAAGTGCAATGGGGTGGGTACAAGCCTTATCCTGGTGCAAGGAAATGCAACCTAAAGACTAAATGTTATGGCAGGGCAAACCAGACCCTAAGCCTTGGTTGGCAACTGGTCTAGGTTAGAAGCTCTAACAAGCAGACAATTAGAGCATTGCAATTAGAGCATATCTTGTTCCAGATGTATTGGTGTTACCATTCCTCTGGCGTAAATTAGGCAGGCCAAGAGAGGGATAATGCTGCATCGGCAACACATGGTCTCTAAACTCATCCCAGGCTTTGTGTTATTTTTGAAGCACAATGTAACAAACTATCATCTGTCAAGATGGCAAGGTGCCAGTGGTAAATCTTGATTCCATAGCCTAGTACCGATTTAACATGGAGTTAAATATTCTAATTTTGGGGCTAGGTTTAATTTATGTTGACTTTCATGCATTTCCTAGTGCTATAAGAGCTCTGTAATATTCTAAGAACATTTCATGTGCTACTACTCCTAGTGAATTGGACTGATTTTTGCGTGTAGGCTAGCTTTCCCTATTAACAGTACCCCTCACCATCAGGCAAATCCACTCCCAACTTTTGAAGTACTTGTAATTTACAAGTCAAGGATGAGAAGTCAAAATTTTAGTCCAAATAACTGATGTTGGAGTTGAACCCGCTACCTCGGTATCAGCACACCAGATGTGTAAGAATAAGTGCTCTTATCTATTCAGCCACGCTGACCTCCATAGTGCATTATACATAGTATTGCTGTAAAATTCATTTGTTTCACTATTGCTGATCCTGCCTGCTATATTTTACATCACAACAAGTGCAAAAGTAAAGAATCCTGTTAGACAACTTGAGGCATATTTTACATCATGGCACTATTCGTTTTGTTTTCTTCTCCAGGGAGGCACGCTTATTGGCAGTGCACGGTGCATGGACTTCAAGGAACGTTGGGGCAGATTGAAGGCTGCACAGAACCTCATAGAACATGGAATCACCAACCTCATTGCTATTGGTGTGTATCTTCTGTTTCTTATGCTTCATATGTTAATTTTATCACACTACTGGGATTTTTTGTGTGTTCGCTCACTTTGTACTTAAGCATAGTCCACGTGCTACTACTTCTAGTGCATTGGACTGATTTTTACGTGTGGATTAGCTTTCTCTATTACCAGTGTCCCTCGCCATCAGGCGAACCCACTCTGACTTCAGAGGTATTTGTAATTTATATCCCCAAGTCAAGGATGAGAAGTCAACATTTTAGTCCAAGTGACCGGGTAATGGTTGAACCAGCTACCTTGGCATCAGCACACAGGATGTTTACGAACATTGTGTCTTATCCATTTGGCCATGCTGACCTCCCACTAAGATATTTGGCATGAAGACAAGTGCTGGTATTTCTGGACAAAGTTGCCTGTATATCATCAAGTGCAGTTATTTCTACTACTGACACTTTGCTGTCTTGGCAGATGATAGTTTGTTATATTGTGTTTTAACAAAAGGCATATTATCTACAACCCGTGGTAGGGACAGGGATGGAGTTATACATCTCCATAGCACAAAGCCTGAGCTGAACTATAGAGACCAGGAATGGAGTTATACCTAGCCACTTTAGTAACTTTTTCTAAATTGCTTTTTAATTATATAACCTGCATAGTTGGATAGCTCTTGAAAAAATAAATCCAACGATATCCATATTCAAGTCTGTGGGTCAAGTTTTAAGCCGAGATATTAATGTTTGTGTGTAAGTTTATAATTTACAAGGAAGATATAAAGAAAATGGTTTTGACCTTTCCACTTTTTGTGACCCTACCTACACACTCACTCACACAACTGTTGGTTGCACTGTAGTCAAGGAGATTAACACAGCGCTGTCTAACACAAGGGCCTATAACTCTGCCAGTTTATATATATATATATACACCCAGACACTCAGATGTATACATCACGCCATGCAGTGATGATGTCAGACCGCACACAGACTGCACACGGCAAGACTTGTCAGCCAGCGTAGATTGCCGTAGATAGATGCATTTTGACAAAAGATGTTCCGTTGGAAAGATTAAAAATTATCAATGATCCCGCCGATGCAGAGTGATGAAAATTTATACACAAATACTAAATTTGACGTTGAATGCAATCATGCATTCATTGGCATTCAAATTGCTGTGAATATTCCATAACAATATTAAATAGTCATCAGAGCATGCAATTTTCATCATTTTCGTTTGGAATGAGCCTCCCGATTTTAATAGTCGAAAATGACAAGATTTACATAAAAATGGACGATACATCTAATAACACATACTAGAACAAACAAATACATCTCCATAAAAGGTGATTTGTGGGTCTACTTATGTCTGAAAAGGTCACTCTGTATCTCTGTGTGAGAAACAAATTTCAGAAACACGAGATGTACACACGTAAACCGAGGAGGGAAAAACTATATAAAGTAATTGGTCCCTTTTTTAACGCGAACTTGAAATAATCGGGGAATTTAACATAACGAGTACTCTATATATCCTTTAAATGGAGACACCATAACAAAAAAACGAAAATTAACGGAAAATAATCTCCGGTAAAGTACAGCAAATCAGAAGAAAGTACCTAGTTATACCTCTCCATAGCACAAAGCCTGAGCTGAATTGTAGAGATCATGTGTTGCCCATGCAGCATGATTCCTCTCTCTGCCTACCTAGTTTACTCCAGAAGAAAGGTAACACCAATACATCTGGAACAAGACAAGCTGCTAGATCAGCAAAGCAATACTCAAACTGTCCACCTGTCAGAGCTAGACTAGTTGCAGACCAAGGCTTATGGCCTGGTCTGCCCTGCCATGACATTTAGTCTTTAGGTTGCATTTCCTCACACTAGGACAACTCTTGTACCCTCCCAATTACGCTTCTCCATTTGAAGCTGTTGACACAATTCAGGTGCAACCACAGAGTTAGAAATAATAAGAAATGAATAAACGAATCCTTTCTGGTTGAATTACATAACTCATGTAGTCACTGATACTGCTAAAATCTGTGCATGTGTTACCCGAATACTCACAGATACACTATACAGTGTTTCTGTTTAAACACAGGAGTTTTAAACTTCTTCTTCTTCTTCTGCGTTCATCCGGAGACTTTTTTCGGACGTGATTGTGTTGTGCCTGTTTACAGCAGAGCAGCATTCTTGCGCCGTTAGGCCAACACATCCGACTTCTGCGGGCATTCGTTGACCGGGTTAACCTTCCCGGGGTTTTAAACTTCTAAGACCATTGGACAAGTGCAGAAGTTTCATGATCTGGACCAAATAATTAACAGATAATGCCGGATGTGAAGTTGAAATAAGATCTAGAATTGCAATAGCCAAAATAATCAACCTTGGAGAAGCAAATATTTCTGACATAACATAAATATTCATAGAATATTCATTGATCAAAAGCATGAAATACGCTCTTTAACCCAAAAAAGCCAGATACAAAACTTGGAAACTTTTCAGGTTTGGTGTGCAAAAAGTGGCCTAAACAGCCAGTAGATGAAAAGTACACATCTTTAAGATTTTAGGGAAAATAGACAGCTATAAAAAAAATATAGAGAACAAATAGGTTGCCTTGGCGTGGTCATAATTTGATACCTGGAGAGATATTTATCTTGGCTTGGTCACATTATGAATATGTGGAGATCTGTGTACAGCTTAGTCACATTATGAGACATGGAGACACATGTGTCTTGGGTTGGTCACATCATGAAAACATGGAGGTCTTCTTTTGAAAATACCAGGAGTCAAAATCTAGGGGGGAAAGGTAGAGACACAAAGGAAAAGGAGTCTGTTTGACAATGACATACTGAAACCTATGGAAGAAAACAAGACCAACGTAGCCCAAACCCCATCCGGCCTGTATGGGCTGTGCTGAATGATGACCTGGTTACAACCTGGTATGTTTCTCCAAAGTTGTGACATTTCAGAACTGGTCATCTCACCATGCTGATTTCTGAGCTTGGAGAGGGGGAGGAGAGCTCTGCACCCTAGCTCCTGTGAGGATGGTATTTTGGTAACACGTTGGGAGGAAAGTCTCTACATCAGGCTCGCAGTAACATGTAAAAACAGGGGGTTTACAAAGCGAGATGATCGACTTCATTGCACCGGATGTGATCCCACATGGCTCGGTCTCTTTCTGCATGGTGGCCAGCCGAAAGTGTCTCATACAGCAAGAACTTCGTAGCTCCAGCAATGATCCCTAGGAGTCCCTGAGAAAATTGCACTTGTGAACCAAAAGATGTAGCCAGAAATCATACCCACAACCTTTGGAGGGTGAGGCGGGCGGCATAACCACTTCACCATGGAGACTCCCTGATAGATGCAAACCCATTTTAGGGCTCAGATGACTTGATCATCAATGTGTGGGACTTCAGGGTTAAAAGCCAGTCTACCAACCAACCAGCCAACTAACCAGCCAGCCAGCCAAGCAACCAACCAACCAACCAGCCAATGAACCAAACAAATCAAACAGCCAACGAACCAACAAACCAACCAATCAGCCCACCCATCAACCAACCAGCCCACCCACCAACCAGCCAACCAACCAACTAACCAACCAATTAGCCAGCCAACCAATTAGCCAGACAACCATTTAGCCAGCCAACCAATTAGCCAGCGATCCAAACCAACCAACCTGCCAGCCAACCAACCACTCAACCAACCAACCAACCAGCAAACCAACCAACCAGCAAACCAACCAACCAAGCAACCAACCAACCAGCAAACCAACCAACCAACCAACCAATCAACCAGCCAACCAACCAAGGTTGGATAATGTGGATAAAACTTTAGGGGAGAGGGAGAGGGGAATGTATGTTTCTATTACTGCTGCTGCTGCTGCAGTGGCTATGACTACTGCTACTACTACTACTACTACTACAGTGGCTCTTAATACTGCTACTACTATTTCTACTGTTACTACCTCTACCACCACTTCTTGTGCCCCTGCTGCTGTTAACTGTCTCTTACTGCTGCTGTTTACAGGTGGTGATGGCAGTCTAACTGGTGCTTACTGCTTCCGAAAAGAGTGGCCAAGTTTATTGAGAGAGCTGGTAGACAGAAGTATGTACATTTAATCAGCCCACTTATATCAGTAGTTTCCTATGTAGGTCCTACTACTCCTGCCACCCTGGTACTATATAAAGGTCCAGAGGCAGTGAGCTTTAGAAATTACAGCAGACTAAATATCAAGAGAGCTTTGTGTAATTGTTTGTGCTTGTCATTGGGGGGATAAGGAGTGTGACCTAGAAGACAAAGGGGTGTCAGGCCACACAGTTTGACAACCACTGATTTATACCTTTGAGCAACATGGAGAAAGCAGCTTCTGTTGTTTTGCTGTATGTATTTGGGACCATATTAAACATTACAGTGGTTTGAAAAGATCAGTAATGGAAGGTGTGGTTACTGGATAAAGAGGCAGAGGTTGTCCAGCACGAAGACGGACACAGGATATTGCAGACACCTTGGGCGTGAGGCGGGAGAAATGGCCAGAGGTAAGAGACTTATTAGAAGGGACGTGATGAGAATGACGTTTTACATAGGACCTGAACATGATGATGATGATTTTGGAGCACAACGAATGTGGTCTAGGAGTCAAGGGAAGAATGCCCAACAAGTTTGTACCCCTGATTTATACCATTCAGCAACATGGAGAAGGGCATCTTCTGTTGATTTCGTTAAGAAATGTTCAAAGCTTTTCCAATTACCAGTATTCCATTCTCTGATTTATTTTGTTTTTCTGTTAGCCTTGCACAATATCTCAGAGGAAAGTAGAATGTCCATAATAGCAAATGGGATAACACTAAAATACGCAGAGAGATTACATTATTTTGAGTCAGTGATAACTGATTGAAAAAGTAATGCAGAGATAACATGCAACATAATCTAAGCAAAGGCAGCATTTAATCAGATCAAGAATATTCCTTGTAGCATATCCTTGTCTATGGAAGTCAAAAAATTGGATTTTACGAAGTTATTTGTATAAATCAACATTTATGGCTTTGGTGTAGTGGTTGCAATTTCACAATCGCACAGTTTGAAGTTAGCTGCAGATTATTTGGAAGCAGCTTGCTTTGTGTTGATTTTCACAATGGTATGAGCCTTGACTGTTCAGAAAGCAGTGCAAATACTGAACTTAAATTTGCCTAGAAATTCACAAACAGCCAAAAAGTGCCGAGTTTGATTGTGAAATCAATTGTGATTTGATTGTGCTGCAAAAGACATGCATTTAATTTTTAAAAACTT
This sequence comes from Cepaea nemoralis, assembly GCA_014155875.1. NCBI lineage: Eukaryota > Metazoa > Mollusca > Gastropoda > Stylommatophora > Helicidae > Cepaea > Cepaea nemoralis. The sequence continues at coordinate 244,980 of JACEFZ010027629.1, read as the reverse complement.
TTGTACGGCTGTGAATCATGGACATTGTGTAACGAGAGTAGAAGGTGACTGGAGCCATGGTGATGTAGTTTCTATGTGAAATGCTACAGATCTCATGGATGTCTAAGAAGACCAATATCCTATTACTGCAAGAGACCAGTTCAGAAATACTCATGATAACCAAATCAGAACAAGACAAACATGATTACCAAATCAGGACAAGACAATCTGATGATTAACAAATCAGGACAAGACAAACTGATGATTACCAAATCAGGACAAGACACTCATAATTACCAAATTAGGACAGGACAAACATCATTTCTTGGTCATGTTATGAAATGAGAAAGTCTGAAGAAACTTGATGGTAACTGAGAAGATAGAGGGTGTTGAAAGCATAGGAAGAAGATGCTGAGGAGAGATGGCAGAGTGGCAGGGAGGACAGTCAAGTGTCAAATTTAACGAAGAAACAAGATAGATGTTGGAGGGATGATACAGTGGCAAGAAAGACACGCAGCTGTCCAACTTATTGAAGACACAGAGGACCGATGTTTGTGTAGGAACATGCTTGCCTGCACATATTCAGTATTAACAACAAGAAAGCAATGGCAAACTACTGAACGTAAACTTGCCCAGGAATCATGAACAGCCAAAACATGCTGGGGTTAACTGCTATGTGCTGTAAAGGATATACAACAACACTCAGAATGGCACATGATAATAATGATTATGAACTAAATCACTTGTAACTGACGTTCTGTGATGACAGAATGCTAGAATGTTTGCTTGCAGTGGTGGTGAACAATGGATGCGTGTGCTGGCTAACATCTGTGGAATGTTGAAGGCTTGCCCAATTTAATAATATACAGCACTGGTACCTTGTCGTCTTGACAGAAAATAGTTTGTTACATTGTGCTTCAAAAAAGGCATAATAGCTACAACCCTTGGTGGCAGAAGACCGGAGATGGAGTTATACCTCTACATAGCACAAAGCTTGGGATGAAATTGCAAAGATCAGGAATGGAGTTATACTTCTCCATATCACAAAGCCTGGGCTGAATGAATAATCCAGATCAAAATAACAGACTCTTTTCCAAGCCTAGAGGTCTATATGATTCATAGTGCTGGCTCCATAGTGTTATAAACCAATCATTGCTGGATGGATGATATGATCAGCTTCATGCTGGCCGCCTTTACTCCACAGAGCAATTTCTGGTATCCATTTTAGAATTTAGGTCATTCTGGGATGGCGGCTAAATGACAATTCAAACACATCACCACTGGTTCAAAAGATAAATGTACTAGCCACTGTGCCAGTGTGGCTCCCAGCAACTGATAACAATTAATTAACAATTCATACACAAAATAGTCATTTGTTACAGTTTGCAGAAGCCCTAATGATTCATTTACATAGGCCAATTTTGTGCAAACAGAAAGACATGGTAGTCAATTAAAATTACCATGGTAAACAATTGATATTACTGTGCGAACATTTATATATTTAAGCTTGAATGATGTATCTAGTTATTTTACTCAACGTTGTGTGACATCTGCAGTATTTACCTGATGAGATGCAGCGAAACATGCCAGGCAATAAATCATACATTCTATGATTTGTGTCTTCATTATTCAAATTAATTAACTGTAATGTTAGAATACTTACTGATTTATTACACTTTGTTTCACCTGTGTCATAAATGCAAATTAATGCCAGACATCTTGAGCCAGGACGAGCTGCATGGCTGCTCGTATTTGAATATTGTTGGCCTGGTGGGCTCCATTGACAATGATTTTTGTGGGACGGACATGACCATTGGCGTGGACTCTGCACTGCACAGGATCCAGGAGGCTGTGGACGATATCATGACCACTGCAGTAAGGTGAGTGATTTCCCTTTGCATCAGGTTAGGGTGTGTCTTGTTGTGGTATGTCAGGTTATGGTGTGTCAGATGTGGTTTCAATGCTAATGTGCTCACTTTAAATTTTTTAATCACAGATAATACGTTATATCTATGATTATTGAAATGTTAGTCCATATTTTCAAAATAAATGGTAGGAAAGGCATAATATTAGATAGTCTGAGATTCCCAGTATTAACACTGAAAGTTTATTCATTTCTCGAATGTTTCCTTCCCTAACCAAACGTCTCTTATTTTAACTTGATTTTGACATTCACAATATCGTGGAAGGTCTGACATTATATTTATTCCACCACCATTTATGTTGTACAAAGATTACAAAAGACATAAATACATGTCCTGTTGTGTTTGTGACACACAAGCCAAGTGTAAGAAATATTTGCTTCATCTTACAGCCACAAGAGAGCCTTTGTTCTGGAAATAATGGGAAGGATGTGTGGGTAAGTTGTATGTTTCATTGTGCAGCTGTTTCTTGAACATATTACAGTGGTGTATTTTTTATTGCTGGCGCTGTATCCTAAAATGGTCCACGCCTAAAATGGTCCACGCCTAAAATGGTCCAAGCCTAAAATGGTCCACACCTAAAGTGGTCCACACCTAAAGTGGTCCACGCCTAAAATGGTCCACGCCTAAAATGATCCACACCTAAAATGGTTCAAGCCTAAAATGAATGCCCGGAAATTTCATGGGAAGTAAAGGTATGATATTAACCTCATCCCCCATTGCGTGCTAGTTAGTCTACATACACATATATATATATATATACATTTACTGTATACCAAATATGCCTCAAGACATACCTGTTGACATACCTGTTCTGTTGACATACCTATTTTATGCTCCTGCTCTTGACATACCTATCTTATATTCCTGCTGTTGGCATACCTATCTTATCCTCCTGCTGTTGGCATACCTATCTTACCCTCCTGCTGTTGGCATACCTATCTTACCCTCCTGCTGTTGGCATACCTATCTTATCCCTACTGCTGTTGGCATACCTATCTTATACTCCTGCTGTTGGCATACCTATCTTATACTCCTGCTGTTGGCATACCTATCTTATCCTCCTGCTGTTGGCATACCTATCTTACCCTCCTGCTGTTGGCATACCTATCTTATCCTGCTGTTAACATACCTATCTTACCCTCCTGCTGTTGGCATACCTATCTTATCCTGCTGTTAACATACCTATCTTACCCTCCTGCTGTTGGCATACCTGTTTTACCCTACTGCTGTTGACATACCTATTTTATCCTCCTGTTGTTGACATACCAATCTCATCCTCCTGCTGTTGGCATACCTATCTTATCCTCCTGCTGTTGACATACCTATCTTATACTCCTGCTGTTGACATACCTATCTTATACTCCTGCTGTTGACATACCTATCTTATACTCCTGCTGTTGACATGCAGTCTTATACTCCTGCTGTTGACATACATATCTTATACTCCTGCTGTTAGCATACCTATCTTATCTTCCTGCTGTTGACATACCTATCTTATACTCCTGCTGTTGACATGCTGTCTTATACTCCTGCTGTTGACATGCCTATCTTATACTCCTGCTGTTGACATACCTATCTTATACTCCTGCTGTTGACATACCTATCTTAAACTCCTGCTGTTGACATGCTGTCTTATACTCCTGCTGTTGACATACATATCTTATACTCCTGCTGTTGGCATACCTATCTTACACTCCTGCTGTTGGCATACCTATCTTATACTCTTGCTGTTGACATGCTGTCTTATACTTCTGCTGTTGACATACATATCTTATACTCCTGCTGTTGACATACCTATCTTATACTCCTGCTGTTGACATGCTGTCTTATACTCCTGCTGTTGACATACCTATCTTATACTCCTGCTGTTGACATACCTATCTTATACTCCTGCTGTTGACACACCTATCTTATACTCCTGCTGTTTACATACCTACCTTATACTCCTGCTGTTGGCATACCTATCGTATACTCCTGCTGTTGGCATACCTATCTTATACTCTTGCTGTTGACATGCTGTCTTATACTCCTGCTGTTGACATACCTATCTTATACTCCTGCTGTTGACATACCTATCTTATACTCCTGCTGTTGACATACATATCTTATACTCCTGCTGTTGGCATACCTATCTTATACTCTTGCTGTTGACATGCCTATCTTATACTCCTGCTGTTGACATACCTATCTTATACTCCTGCTGTTGACATACCTATCTTAAACTCCTGCTGTTGACATGCTGTCTTATACTCCTGCTGTTGACATACATATCTTATACTCCTGCTGTTGGCATACCTATCTTACACTCCTGCTGTTGGCATACCTATCTTATACTCTTGCTGTTGACATGCTGTCTTATACTTCTGCTGTTGACATACATATCTTATACTCCTGCTGTTGACATACCTATTTTATAATCCTGCTGTTGACATGCTGTCTTATACTCCTGCTGTTGACATACATATCTTATACTCCTACTGTTGACATACCTATCTTATCATCATGCTGTTAGCATACCTATCTTATACTCCTGCTGTTGACATACCTATGTTATACTCCTGCTGTTGACATACCTATCTTATCTCCTGCTGTTGACATACCTATCTTATACTCCTGCTGTTGGCATGCTGTCTTATTCTTCTGCTATTATTATACATTCACAGACTTTAAGTGTTGGTGTGCCTGTCAACAAGTAACTGGTCACACCCAAGTGGTGGTTCTGAAAACTGGCTGCTTCACTGCATTCTTGATAAGAGATGAGGGATTGAGGAGGGCATACAGATCCTGTGCCCTACATGTTATGTTGAAGTCAGGTGTATCAACCAACAGATGCAAATGTAACAACATGTTTGTCAACAGACACAACATAACAAACTTTCTTTTCAGGACGGACGAAACAGGAGAAGATCATGTCATCAAATCTGTAGATGGACAGTCTCCTGCTTAGCTACCTCTTTCTTGTCAAATTGATTTATGAAGGTCGTAATCATGATTATGTATATATAACTGGCACCTGTCCGTCTTGATAGACGAAAGTATGTAAAATAAAGTTATACCTCTCCATAGATCAAAGTCCGGGCTGAATTTAGAGACCATGTGTTGCCCATGCAGCATGATCCCTCTCTCGGCCTGCCTAGTTTACTCAAGAGGAAAGGTAGCGTCATATGTCTGGAACAAGACAAGCTGCAGAAGCTACCGGATCAGCAAAGCAATGCTCTGTCCACCTGTAGGAGTTTCAATCCTAGACTAGTTGTTGACCAAGGCTTAGGGGCTAGCTTGATCTGCCTTGACATTTAGTCTATAGGCAGCATTTCCTCTCATTACGGTAAGGCTAGTCCCTTCCAGTTGCACTCCTCCGCCCGAAGCCATTGACACAATATGGGATGTTGGGTTTGGTGAGTGCCACCCAACATTCGGTGCTAACAGAAAGAAGGCAATACAGGTGTACTGTCAGATGGTAGCTCAGTCATATCTGACTAAGACCTGACTTTCGTATATATTATTGTATATATTATTTTACAGTTACCTCCCCTTGGTGGCAGGTATTTCTAGTGAAGCAACAGCAATATTTATACCAGAGGACCCACCTCAAGGAGACTGGAGACAGAACCTATGTGATCAGCTAATAGAGGTATTATTTTGTGTTCTTTAGTATCTATGCTATATTGGGACTGCTTCTATTGCATGGGATTGAAGGTTCCTCTTGCCACGGTTTTACTCGAAGGGCCACATCCTTCGGTTTAAGTGTGAATTTTTTCGGAGACTCCTGTGGGTTGTCGCTAAGGCTACGAAGTTCGTGCTTTGTGCGACGCTTTCCACTCTGCGGAAAGAGACCAAACCATATGGGCTAAAATCCCAGTGCAATGAAGTCGACCCTGTTGACTTTTAAGCGACTTTTTTTTTTACTATTAACACCAAAGATGACAAGAATTTAGACACTCTAGGGATGTGGTGTTATGGCAGGATGCAAAGTGTGAGCTGCACAGAAAAAATATTGATTTGAGTGGGTTTATAAAGGATTGAGGAGCGGCTGGCCAAATGGCTAAAATGCTGAGTTTTTCTTTGGGAGACCCGGGTTTGAATCATCGGAAAGGTGTGGATTTTTTCGGTCAGGGGCAAAAAAAAACACACCATAACCTGCGCAGTTTGTGGCGACTGCACTAGCCAGGCAGTCTTAATTCCCCGTGCTCAAGACCACCTTGTCCTACACCACAAGGTGCTATAGGCAATAGATGACAGTTTGTGTGTGTGTTTTTTTGTTTTTAATAAAAAATCATTTTCATTACTCATGGGTGTATCCAAAAGAGCTCCAGTCTCCTCCCATAGATCACACAAGGAGTATCTCAGCACTGTGTTTAAACTTCATAGCACCGGTGAGGATGCTGATATGTATACAGCAGAATCACAGATTTTGTGTGTGTGGGCAGTTTCTTCAATTTGGAAATTGTTTGCCGTGGCAGTAGCTAATTTCACCTGCTTTTTTCGATTTCGAGGGATTTTTATTGTGCACGATATGTACACTGGAGCCAAAGTTTTTATCTGTGTCTGAGAAGGAGAGACGTCACACCCATTACTCCATGATCAGAGGAAATATACCATCTTTTTTTCTTATTTTATAAAAATCCAAATAGTCAACACTCATATGAACCTGGTCTGCTTGAGCCAGAGGCAGATGCCGTAACCTTTGATCAACTCCACCCATTTCATCGTTTTGAAGTAATAAGAGATAGCAAGCAGGAAAAAGCCATGAACAATAGCACATTTGGCTTCAAACAGTTGCCAGGTTTTCTTTGTCCAAAACAATGGACTGAGGTGTTCTAACATCAGTATTCCAGTATACACACCATCTTTTACAGTCGTCCATATATCAGTGAACGAGTGCGTTCGGAAATAATTTCAACTAAAAGAGATTGTGTGAACACATTCTTAAAGACACTGGAGAAAAATAGGCAGCTTTTGAACAACATACAAAAACGTTGACTGTCTTAGCTCAGTCACAGTATGATGAATCATGAAGATCTACTGAAAATACTGCAAGGCTTAATCCAGGGCAAGCTAAAAGATTCAGTGCCCAACAAAAAGTTGGCTTGGATTAAACAAAAATGGATGGCGGAAAATGGGAAGTTATGGTGTGTCACTGTTATGACCTAAAAGTTGTTAATATGGTAGACCACATTAAAGATGGTACAAGAACAACCTTAGAGAAATAAATACCAACCTACAAGTTACATTGGAAAGAGCGCATAAAAGATCCTTACATCTCCCCTGAAGACTTCACTGAGGTAACCAGTGGACTAGAAGAAACAGAAACACAGTTGTATAGTCATCATCATCATCATCATCATCATCATCATCATCATCATCATCATCATCATCATCATCATCATCATCATCATCATCATCATCATCATCATGTTTCTTGCTGATAGGCATAAGCTGTCAAGGTTTGCCATCTTACAAGATCACCAGTCTTGGATCAGCAGCTCTGTGTTTTTTTTTCCTGATTATGCCAGATTGCCATTCCATCTAGTTATCTATCTCATTGTCTTCCCCTTGCCCTTTACCATCAAATTTGCCAGTTGTTACTAAGTTTTTAAGTTGCTTTCTCTTCTTAACATGCCCAAACAATTGTGTATAGTTGCGAGACTTGTCTGAAATCTGGCTTGCGTTAAATGCATGGTCACGTAGAAGATAGCTTACTAACATGGCAGTCCTGCTCAATTTCGCTTGAGAAAGGGATTTATTTTCCCAATAACATTTGGTTCTAGCTATATAGCTCTAGCTTTTCTCTGAGAAGGAGACTAATCACCTCATGTCATAAAATCTAGTAATTTTGAAGCCCTATAATTTCACATAGCCTATGACATATATATATATATATATATATATATATATATATATATATATATATATATATATATATATATATATATATAAACACAGAAGCTACAAACAATATGTTGCATGATTTATTGCCTGGCATATTTTCGCTGCATCTTGTCAGGTATTATTTATATCAGGTTTTCAGGTATTGTCACATATTGTTTGTGACATATTTGTCTGTGTTTAAATTTACTAAGGTATACATTGTTTTGAATAACATATGTATTTAATGTTGTCTGCAGAAATCCAAAGCTGGTGAAATTCGCAGGACACATATTATTCTGGTTGCCGAGGGAGCCATTGACCAGGCTGGGAATGCAATCAAATGTAACGATGTCAAGAAGGTTATGTCAACAGTTGTGTGCGAGAATGAACAGATGAATGGATTATTCAATAATCTGCGTGAATTAATGTGAATTGCAGAATACTTCGATATATGTGAATTTCAGAACACATTACATTTTCTGTTATAGCTGACTGCCTCTAAGTCTCAATGAGAAGTCTATCTGTTTGTGTGACATGGTGGTAGTAGCTTGCTTGCTTGCTTGCTTGTGTTCGTTGGCTTGAGCTCCAACGCGAAGGCCTGTATGTCGGATGAAGGCATCCTGTTGTCCAACATCAGTGTGATGTCATACAGGACCTGAGTTTTGCGTGAGTATCCGTTGTCCCATGTCTGGCTTATTGGTGTGCAAACTGGTGGTTCCTCGCCGTACAGGCAGACACTCTCCGACTTCGGAGGAATCGGCGATCCTACTGACTTTAGCCAGGACCCCGAAGGGACCTGTTGCCCAGGACGCTCGACGAGGACGCGTCAATAGGTCTTGGCCAGTATATAACCCGGCCCTGGTGCCTTGGAAACACCTCTGCGTCCCGTGGTAGTAGCAAATATACAAGGATGAAGTATGTAAGGAACCTATGACAGGTCTAGCAAACTGGTAGGGAATTTACTTGTCTTAGAAAACAAAATACTGCTTATGAATCATGGAGGAGAGGCGCAAGTCACAGGCGCTGAAACTTCAATTATCCCTCCCCTAGATGCCTATAGGTATAAGTGGAAGACAACAACAACAACTAATTTAATTACTTTTAATAATATAGTCAGATCAATTTAAATGAGCATTTAAGTTCATATAAATGGATCTAGAACCGTAACTGAAACATTTTTCTATAAAGCAGCAAAGTTGTTGAGATTTTTATCACCGAGAAGCGAGGAAGTTAAATTGCCTTGCTGAGCATAAGGGCAGCTTTGAATCGTAAATGCATGTGCCAGCTCGTTTCAGTACAGAAGGATTAAAAGGTTTAAAAGACAAGAGAATTGACTACATTACCAGTTTTTATCCTGCATAGTTCGGTCTCTTTTCACAGGGCTGGCCTGCCGGAAACGTCACACAAAGTGCAAACTCCATAGCTCTAGTGACGACCTCCAGGAGTCTCCGAGAAAAAAATTGCACTCATGAACTAAATGTCGTAGCCCGGAATGAAACCCACAACCTTCTGAGTGCGAGGCAGGTGACGAAAAGACTTTGCCACAGGGATTTCCTCATCTCAATGCAAAAAGGAGGGAGGATATAAGTATCCTGGCTGGATTTGTGAGAACTTCATCTCCAACTGTCCTGATACTGCTTCTAGCTGTTTATTGATTTGTGAACCTTCAGGAGAGCATTGCCTAATGTATGATGTCACTACAGCTGACTGTGATCATTTCTTTATTGAATACAGGTTCAAAACAATCAACATAAATGCATGTAGCTTGACAGTTCATGGCGAACACCAGGCATAAATAGTCTTGGTATTGTCGTCAATTAAACATGTGACAAAGCCAGGCTTCTAGTCCATTAGATTTTTTTGGGGTGTTATTTTGTGCGCTCACTCGCTTTGAACTCAAGCATAGTCAGTACGCACTATTTCTAGTAGTGCTGGACTGAGTCTTGCATTCCCTAAGATCACTTTCCACATCCTTGAGAGTTTCTCATGTACGAGTCGCAACATTATCTATGCGATCATCTGCACATGTTGTGACATGAGATATATTGGAGAAATAAGTCTATGTCTTGCTGACAGATTTAGGCAACACCTATCTGATATCAACAGTGGTGCTCAGAAACCAGTGTCCATGCACTTCAACAGTTCTGACCACTGTGGTGTGGCTGACATACAGGTCACGGCGATCAGATCGTGCGCATCTCACAAACGCGATCGTAAGACATTGGAAAACCATCTAATCTTCCAGTTGGGTTCACTCTCCCCTCACGGCCTCAATGTCCAACACAGTTTTATTTAACTTCTATACCCCTACCCCTCCCACCGCCTCGTTGAATAGTCCACTATACAAATTAGTTGCATGTCCTTCACAGGAAGTTGCAGTCAGCCCCAGTGTTATTTTTGCTGTTTGTGATTTCTTGGCAAGTTTGCGTTCAGTGGTCCGTCATCTCTTCCTGAGCGATAGGCACTCATACTATTTTATGAGAGCAAATGCGGTGTGGTCTACAGCCAAGTTGCCCATGGCTGTGTTTAGAGCATGGGATGCGGAATTGCAAACTGCGTCCGCGACACCACCACAGAACCAGCTATAGTGCTCTACTAATCCCAATTTCACCTTTCGCCCCCCTATTCCCCTAATGGGTGTCACCACCGGGCGGCTTAGCCAATCCTTGAGCTTCTGGCGTTCCTGATCGTTAGACCTTTGACCACCTAAACCACATATCCAGTTAATTCATTTCTCTTACAGCTGCCCAAGACGTGCTCAGCTAAGTAACCTTAGTATTTTCATGTAGGTTTTATTTTTTTGTGTAGTTGTGTGTCTGTTTGTGTGTGTTTGTTCTGTGCTGACGAAGGCTTTAGCCGCAACGTCCATTTTGTTTCTTGTACTCGTGTCCTAGTAAATCTCACAATCTGCTTCTCGTTTTTTGGTGATTCATTCATGGACTGAATTTCGCGTGTCGATTAGTTTTTTCTATTAGCAGTGTCCCTCGCCATCAGGCGAACCCACTCCGGCTTCAGAGGTACTTGTAATTTACACCCCCACGTCAAGGATGAGAGGTTAGCATTTTAGTCCAACTGTCCGATGTAGGGGTTGAACCCCTTATCTCGACATCAGCACACCGGATGTTTAAGAAAATGCGTTCCTATCCATTCGGCCATGCTGACCTACTTTGGGCTGGAATGAGAACTTAAGAGAGCTAGTGCAGCCTGGCAGTTTGATAGTCGTTGCTACCATTCTCAAGTAGTGCTCTTGAAGCTAGGCAAAGTTTCAGTACAAGCAGTAATGTGAGGCTGACTGTTGCAACTTGCAGGTTCTGACTGACCGTATGAAGATGGATGTGCGTGTTACTGTACTGGGTCATGTGCAGCGAGGAGGAAACACTTCAGCTTTTGACAGAATGTTGGTAAGTTTATTGGTAGTTGTATAATTCCATGTTTTTGTCAGAATTAGGTGTTCCCACAATGGTAGTTTTACTGTTAGTTACTACATAATGACTAATGAATGGTACGCTTTTAGGCTGGCAATATTGATGATTATATTATGCATGTGTGTGTATGTGTGTGTGTGCAAACATATAGATGAGGAAGAATATATATATTCTTCAAAAATTAAGAAACTTAAAATTCAAAACTTAAAGATAACAACAATAACGGACACCATTCAAAATAAGTCAGACTTAGACTGACCATAGCAATACATAGCTTAAACAGGCTTAAGAGCTCATCAACAAAGAAAGTAAAATTTTTAAAAACATGCACCTTTCCTGGGACAAAATATGTGTCTGCCTGTCTATGTATCTAAACCACTCCATGTATGTATAGAAGAATTCTGACCTTTTCAGTCATAATGACGTTATATTATTGTGGCTGAATAGGTCAGAATACCTCTATAATTACATAATAACAAGTCACCTAGCTTTTGTAAACCACTCCGACTTGAGTAAAACAACTAAACCCACAAGCAACTATTCACAAAGGCAGACCAGATTATCACAGTCGTCATCTTTAAACACAGTAACTACAAACAATCTGTTGCATGATTGATTGCCTGGCATATTTCACTGCAACTCGTCAGGTGCATACTTTTTTTTTCTCGCATATCCTTTACCAGACATCGCTGTCAACATCAGCATCTTTCAGCTGATTGTTGATTTCTTGGCAAGATTACACTCAGTAGTTTGCCATTGCTTTCTGAGCGACCGGCTCACATACCCTGTAAGTTACCGTTGCGGAGAGAACCGCTACCAATTCTCATGCACGTCACATTACTCACGAGAGTATACGGGATTACAGAGAAAGTCATGTAACCCCTAGACCAGGGAGACCAGCCAGGTGCATACTGCAGAGTTATATATCTTATGAAGTGAATAATACTTTAGCTGATATATTTAAAACACTTAGTTACAGGTATTGTTTGAACGTGGAGCAATTCTTATTCCCACAGTAATTTCAAAATAAACACGAACTCTTTCTTTTGTGTGTGTGCATTTGTAACTTTCCGTGTTTAAATTCACAAAGGGAATGCATTGTTTTGAAAGTGGCCATCTTGTCCAGGGTACACGCATGGGAGCGGAGGCAGTAGTGGCCCTGATGGAGTCGACACCAGAGACCCCAGCCTATGTGATCAGCTTGGACGGCTATGAGATTGTCAGAACACCTCTGATGAAGGCCGTGGAACAGGTAGGATGAACCGGGGCTGCATGGCTGGATTCACTCGCTGTGTGAAGATTGAAGAGTCTGAACAGAATGATTCTTTCAGTGTTTAAATGTAGTACTAGTATGAATTCATTTTACATTGATTGTGTTTTAAGGGGTATCTTCTTCTGCGTTCATCTGGAGTGTTTTTTCATACATAATTGTGGTGTGTCTCATTATGCACCCTTGGGCCAAAACCCTTAGGCCAACACATCCGACTTTAGCGGGAGTTTTTTAATCAGGTTAGACATCCTGGGGACTCTCACTGTTGAGGTGCCGTCCACATCCCAGCTGGTCAAGTTAGAACGGTCAAAGACTTCAAGGTCAGCCCTCAAGGGAAGGCTGGGACAGTCCATAGGCATTTGCCGCCATCCAAGGAGGCTTCCATAATTGCAAAGCTGATACATAGCGCTTTGGTATGGGCTCATTCAAGGAATCGGCACGTCCTGCACATGGCTGCTTTAATTCCTCACTTCCATATATTGGGCCTTTCGTTCGCCACTGCACCCGTTACTCCTTTGCCATGGAGCTGGCATGTATGTTATAAAATACTGCAATTTCTGCTTTAATATTTGCAAATTTTCATTAATTGACTTTAATCTGTAGTATTTTACTTGACAAGACTACATGTATAGATATATTTATTTTTGTGTGATGTATTGCTTAATCCTGGTTGGCAGATTTCTAGGGCTGTCTAGCATTAACATGCTTTCCATTGTTGTCAACTTCCTGTAGTACTTCTATGGTTCATGTTCTACAGGATATGCCAGGCCAGACTTGAGGATCAACATAACTTATGGGCCTGTATGCTTGGTATTTTCCTCTAACTTTACAAATGCTAGTTTAGAATCTGGTTAAGGACAGTTTTTCCAGAGGAACCAGATGATGTTATGGAAAGTAAAGGACCCTTTTACCCACCTGGAGCTGTACTAGGTATATTGTACTAGCCCCATATTTTATTAGGCCAACCTGCACTTGGTGACTGATGAGCTAAATATCACGAGGGCTGTCTTTACTTCCAAGAACATGTCATGACAACCAATGTCTGGAATCACATGGCTTTGAATCCCCATGATAGCTAGCTCTGGCCTGAATGGTGCTTTGCAGAGGCCACAAAAAGCAGAGCTCATGTGTCAAATAAGTGTCAATGCAATAAATGCAATTAAAATATAGTTGGGAGGTATATCAGAACAGATAGAAGTATAATTCTTCTTCTTCTACATTCATCCGGAGAGTTTTTTCGGACGTGATTGCATTGTGCCTGTTTACAGCAGAGCTGCGTTCTTGCGCCGTTAGGCTGACACATCCGACTTCTGCGGGCATTTATTGACCGCGCTAACCTTCCCAGGTATACATGGAATGAGTTCTGACATATGTCTGTGAATTCTGGACAATTAGCAAACAAGCGAAAAAAAACCTAGAAACCTTGGTGATGTGGTGTTATGGAAGAATGAGGAAAATTCCTTGGACAGCCAAAATGAGTGATCTTGAAATTTTGAGGGAGGCAAAGTTGCAAAATTTGCAGCGTTTTTACTTTTTGTGTGTGTCCACTAACACTTTGTACTCGGTGCATATTGTGCACGTGTATTAAAAAATACATTATTTTCGTTATTTAAAGTAAATCGGCGAGTCTGTCAGTCTGTCAACACGAATGAGGAAAATGGAAAGATGAAATAAATGACAAAATACACTACAGTGACTAAATTAAGATATAAGGAAAGGAAAGGAAATATGTCAAAAATGAGAACCATGGAGAGACAAGAAAACAATGAAAAATTGCGCTGCAGATCTCAGAATCCCATGCTGTTCTTTCCATTCTTCTCATTCTGTTCTTATGCCCTAATGTAGTCAATGTATTGTCTTCCCCATGTTTATATGTTGTGTTTTTAATTAACAGTTTATGTTTTTATTTAACTCCTAGACCAAGAAAGTTGGAGAGATGCTGGAGGAAAGAAATTTTGATGAAGTCGTGAAGCTGCGAGGCCCGTAAGATCATTCTTACATTCACAATATATTGGAATAACTTTCATTGTTGATATTCTTATATTCATGGTATATTGGAATAACTGTCATTGTTGATATTCTTATATTCATGGTATATTGGAATAACTTTCATTGTTGATATTCTTACATTCACGATATATTGGAATAACTGTCATTGTTGATATTCTTATTTTCACGATCTGTCAGAATTCCTGTCATTATTGATATTCTTATATTCACGATATATTGGAATAACTCGTTGTTGATATTCTTATTTCCACGATCTGTCGGAATACCTGTCATTATTGATATTCTTATATCATGATATATTGGAATAACTCATTGTTGATATTCTTATTTCCACGATCTGTCAGAATACCTGTCATTGTTGATATTCTTATATTCACGATATATTGGATCACCTGTCATTGTTTATATCAGTTCATGTTGTTGCAATACACCAGAATTGTCTTCTCACTTCCCAAAAATATCACTTGACAAGCAGAACTGTTACTTTTTCTTCTTTATCAGCATTCCACCTGTATTTAAAAAAAGAATTTGGATGATATTTGCTGTCTTTTTATATCATTGCTATGATATTTGCTGTTTTTTCACATCAATTATAAGCTGTGATATTTAGTGTGTTTTTTATATTCGCTGTCCTTTTACATTATAGCTGTGATATTTCTGTCTGTTTACATCTTAGAGGTAAGGTTTGATGTATATTAACATCACAACTGTGATATTTGCTGTTTAGGTACATCACTGTTGTGATATTTCCTATTTACATAATAACTGTGACATTTGCTGTCTATTTACACAAGGCTGGGATATTTCTGTCTATTTACTTTATTGCTGTGATATTTGCTGTTAATTTATATCACAGTTGTGATATTTGCTGTTTATTTACATCAAAGCTGTGATATTTGCTGTTTGTTTACATCAATCAAGCTGCAATAGTTCCACTTTCCAACCAACAATTGCAGCTTTATTCAACATTTATTGCTCTGGTAGGTTTGTACAACATTTTGGAGTATCTCATCTGGCGATATCTGCATCCATTTTTTTCTGTTCAAGCTGCTCTTTACATTTCCTGTAAGTTTCCATTTCAAATTAAAATGATTTTCTTTGCAAACCACAATTGTTAGACCAAAATGTTCTGCTGCAGGCTTGTATGTCTATTTATTTCCATTCATTTTGCTTTCATTTTTGTTTTACATATTTTTGTATCATTATTGGAAGCTGCGGTAAATCAGTAGCTACCATGGTTATCTACCAAACTGGTTGTAGAGTATTTGGTTCTCCATCAAAGTGGGAATTTAAAAAAAATCAGCCTGGGCCTCAAACGTGATATATACCAAATTGAGTGCAAATTAGTCTATAAAATATGGGGCCCTCTCATTTCCTTGTACACCCGCATGTCCTGGCACGAAAATGAAGCTAATCTTTGCTAACTGAGACCGCTCCAGAGACAGTAACCTACCTTCTTTTGGATCCACCCCATCTCTATCTTCTTGAGCATGCTCATTGAGTCACTAAGGAAACATACCCTTGTGAATGTCTGTGTCTTGAGCCATGTTATTGCTGTACTTACTGCCATGGCTTCCATAGTCGGGCTACTTGTGGTCAACGCAAAAGCACGAGAATCTCTCCCTCTGACCTGACCGTAAAAGCCCATGAACTACTTACTCGTCAAACGACCGACCCCCTGCAAAGGTTAACTGGTCAACAAATGCCCGCAGAGGTCAGATGTGACTGCCTAACGGTGCAAGAACGCAGCTCTGCTGAAACAGGCACAACGCAATCACGTCCAAAAATACTCTCCGGATGAACGCAGAAGAAGAAGAAGAAGAAGAAGAAGAAGAAGAAGAAGAAGAAGAAGAAGAAGAAGAAGAAGAATGACCGACCTAACTTAACTAACTAGCTAGCTAGCTAGCTATAGCTGACTAACTAACTAACTAACTAACTAAACTCAGTCAACCAACCAACCAACCCACCCACCCACCCACAAACCAACCCACCAACCAACCAACCAACCAACTAACTAATGTTGGATTTCATGTTTGCAGAGTTATATACCAACACTTGTACCTGTATCTGATGCAGCATCAAGTGTTGTCCCGACCTTCTGTGAGCAAGAAATGTGTAAGTCTGTTGGTTTTCTATATCAGTTTTTTGTTTTGTTGTTTGCATTCTCTTGCTTTAAACTCAAGCTTAGTCCATACACTACTTTTAGTAGCACTGAACTGATTTTTGCAATACCCAGGAAATGCTGGTGTTTTATGAAACGAGCAGACAAGCAGATTGGCTGGGTTTAAACTGCTGGGTAGGGTATTGGTGCATGATAAGGCAGATGTGGTCGAGGACCCTTGGAATCGTGTGTATAGAGTAGAAGAACAGATAAATCATCAATGCCTGGAAAGAACGGTACTGAAGGGAGTGACCAGAGGATCTGGCCGACACTCAGGATTCCGAGGAAGGGTCAGCTGGACAGTCTGCAACTGTTACCATTAGTATTGGGACTCTGCTGGTTGTTGAAGATGAGAGCAGAACACGTATGTGAAATAAGTGCTGTGATTTTGATTCTTAACTCAACTCAACTCAGCTCAGCTGAGCTCATCTCATTTCAACTCAACTCAACTCAGCTCAGCTCAACTCAACTCAGATCAACTTAACTCAACTCATATATTACTCAGTGCATCTGAGCTGGACAGTTTACATTCTTTACTGTCATGACACCATGCACATATAGTGAATTATAAACACATACATACACGTACAGTGAGAAAAAGAGAAGGAAAAAATAACATACAGAGAGAAAGAGAGAGAGGGAGAGAGGGAAGAGAGAACAAACAAATGATCACATTTTATTTTCAGAGTGTCATAAATTGGACATGCAGGTCCATCTTACATTCAGCCCTTCCAATCACTCATCTTTTGCAACCAGTTATCTACCTGAATGTGACATTTAGACTTTAAAAACAAAAGAAACAAAAATTTGAAAAAAATGAAAGTTTTAAATATACACCAAACATACACAATTCATATTTCAACGTTATAAGACAAGTAGGCAGACCGAGACACACACACACATGCACACATGCACATGCACGCAACAGTCAGACAGACAGACTGACATAGGATAAGACAAAACAGTTAATCAGAATAAATATTGGTCTCATTGTACAGAGGATGTATCGAATTGCGATGGTGCATGTGGGACATCCGGCGGGAGGCATGAATGCAGCGGCCAGAGGGTTTGTTGGTGTTTGTGTCAGCAAGGGATATGAGCCAGTGTTCATCTATGACAGCTGGAAGGGCCTCTGTAAAAACAAGGTATTGCTGGCGAGTCTATAGAAAGTATATTATATATTTTGTTTAAACATGAGGTATTGTTTCAGTTTGTTTGGTGTCAGAGATGCTAATATGTGAGTGTGTGTTGTATGCTGGGTATTTCTTGCATGTTTCATCATCAGTACTATCATCATCACCACACTACCACTATTATCATAACCACCTCCAGAACCACAGTGATAGTCATCATCATAACCAAGATTTGCAGTGTTTGATAATATTGTCGGTCCAAGTTTTGCATTTACCTATTATGTTGCATGATCTTTACAGAATATAAAACTTGGACTGGCAATATTTTATTTTCAATCACTACACAGTAATTGTGACGAGTTCACCTTGGGTAGTGAGAGTGAACCACAACCGAGGTGTCTCTGGCACTCCCGTGTATTCTAGCCCCAGGGGTTGGACAAGCAGATACACATTTTTACTCTGTGGTTGATCTCATATTAGTTAATTACGTCTACAAGCCCCTCCAGATTCTAGACCCCCACTAACTACCTACACCTGTGGAACAATGAACACTTAGGCATCGTCCGAGACCACACTCAATCATTATACAAAGAGCAAGTCAACTTACATAAAGTTTATTCTACCCTTGAGAATATAGAACTGAAATGAACATCCTGATAGAATAATCTATTTACACAAATAGAAGATAGAGTAGAGACAGAATCAGAGATGTAGGTGTCTTCATCGAGTTGAGAAGTAGATTGGATGCAGATGTCCCGTCCAGTCGGTTCGCCACTCACCCGGCTTCCTTCCAGTGAGATGACTAGAACCTTGGAGACCACTCCATCTCCCGAGCGTGGATCCACAACAATAGAGTCACTGCTGGACCACACGTCACTGGACCAACTGCATCTGTATCACTCCCACGGAGTCACTGTTAATACAGTTCTCGAACAATACCGGTTGGTAGACAATCCTCCTGGACTTGACTCCAAGTATTCGTTACTTCGATGAACTTAAATAGTCACTGACCCATCGAATGGTCTGTCACTCATAGCACAGTCCCACTGCAGA
Source organism: Cepaea nemoralis (assembly GCA_014155875.1). Lineage (NCBI taxonomy): Eukaryota > Metazoa > Mollusca > Gastropoda > Stylommatophora > Helicidae > Cepaea > Cepaea nemoralis. The sequence goes on along the minus strand of JACEFZ010027629.1, from coordinate 226,156 downwards.
ACGGATCTGTCAATGACCAATTCAATGGTCCCTTCATCACATCACAGGAACATGGATGGAAAAATGTCAATGACCAATTCAATGGTCTCTTACAGTCACACTGCTTGTAGAATCAGATATGGCTACTGAAATGTTACTGAGTCCTACTCGAACACAGTTTATAATCTTCATACTGAGACAGTACATTAATAGAATCAGACATCTATTTCACGGAAACAATTCAGGTTGGACTATAATCCATAGTCCCTTCCACCGGGTAACACTTGCCACAAGTCAATAGCTGGTGTCGTTCTTCTCAAGACCTGCCACTAGAGCTGTCCAAAGAACCATTCAAGTGTCTGAAGATCAGTTACTTCTGCGTTTAGGCAGAACCACCGTCCTAATATACGGTCCGGTGTTTCCTTTCGTTGAGCATGATTACTCAAAATGCTGAAATGTTCCTGGCAGAAACAGAGTATCTTCTATTATCGAAAAACATCACAAACCATCACTTCCCACACGTGCACCTTCAGGGCAGTTGTATTTCTTGATGCAACCTTCACGCATGGTGAATCACATTGGGTACCTGGTGTGGTGGAGTCTGGCGTGATAAGTAAAGAACTGAACCCTTCGCTCTGTCACACGAAGTGGTTTCCTGCCAACAACATTATAGTTGACTGGTTCCTCAACAGGCAAACTCCTGAAAAGGAAGAGCGACCGGTGAGAGTATACTGGCCCAAACATTAGTCCACATGCATCCTACCAATAACTACTCAACCCTCAGTCATGCTACTTAGTTATGCATATAACCAAAGCATTATCTCTATATGGAGAGTAGTAAAGCATGGGTTCCCAAATGTCAGCTGGCCTCACAGAACAGCCCGTCAAACAGAGCAAGAAATCAGAATGACGAGTCTGATCATAGGTCTCACCTATCTGTAATCATCTACCAGTCGTCGCTAACGTCAGTAGTGATACAAGGCTGTTATTGTTCTAATTTAATCGAACTAAACAAATAGGTAAAGAGTCCCTGGACTCGTTCCTAACATCCTCAATGTTCATTAAGAAACATAATCTTGATCAATATACCATCCCTCGGGATATAGGAATAGGACATGATCACATCCACTATGTACACAAGCCTGTTCGCTGGTGGGACCACCTGCTCACGCCATAGCAAACTCTTCTTATCAGACTCTGCCTTAGAGTCAAAAAGCCTTCTTGAGAATACATGTTCCCCACATGTTCCAAGGGTAATGTTCCAGTTCTGTCCCCCCAAGTGGTTTAGCCTTGGCCTGGACCGAACTTCATCGTTGGTTTGGCCTACCAACCCATACTTTCATAACTTGCTTTCACATCCCCCATATCCTATATTTCCCCAGTCTCATACAGCCTCCTTGCATCCTTCCATACTTCCAGCACCTTAGCATTCACTCGCACTAGCGCCAGTATGAAAGAAACAGGATAGCTCAGACAAGATTTCAGAACGCATATTTATATCGCGACGGCCCGCAGTGTTATCACACGTCGAGCTATTCGGCGTTCGGAATTACCCCAGGAAGTATCACATGCCATGACCTAATATATATACACACAATGTCACATCATATATATATTATCTATATATCACCAAAGCAAACTTACCTTACCACAGAAATCCGGTGTTCCACACAATGAATTCACTATTAAGTTATTACACAATAGTTACATCATTCCTGGTGGCACAGAACTAAGTTCTTCTTTTACTTAGTAACTAAGCACAAATGTTGTCTGAATCTCCACCTACCAACTTACCTGGTTTTCTAACCGTTCTTCTGGCTTCAGCAACTGACTGACATAATCTAAGTTTCCATCCGGCACAAGTAACTATGTTTTATTCTAACACAGCAACCTAATAGATGCAACGATTGGCAATATATGGTACATATATTTGGAACCCAAATCGCCCACATCACATTACGGCGTTCCTAACAGCTGATTCGCGAGCACACAGTAAACAAACCCACACTTAACTGTCTCCTGCGTTATCGATCGGTTTGCTAATTAGTATGCAAGGACATCCGCATAGGTAATGAGGTTAGAACAATGGCGTGTGGAACACACGTACAAAGTTAAATGATTTAAACACATATCTACCTGAATGGTGAAAACCCAGATTTCCAGTCAGCTTCAGAACTGTTCAAGGGCTTCTCAGCTTCCTTTCCATAACAGTCAGCCGAATCATGGTTGAGGTGAGACGCAACACAAAAATGGCTCACATCAGGCCTGCGTCTGTTCTCTTCGAACAAAAGTAAGTGAATGACTGGTTTAGCCAATTTCCCGCTTCGTGCCAACTCAATGCGCACTAGAAGCGAGTGCTTCTTGAGAAAAGATACTTTCTCGGGAAACCGTCATTCCCCGTCTAGAGTTTCTAGATCTCTCTGCACGAGAATTTAGAGCGATACCCAGCATCACGGGTTACTCGAATTTCGGTGTTTCGAGAAGATTTTAGATAGCAATTCCTCCATCGGCTTCCCTCAGTCTATTTTTAGCTGGGAAAGTCCCCCGATGACGCGCCAAAATAGTGCGGGATCTTGACGACCCAAGACAGATAAACGCGTTTCGTCACAGTAATTAAAAACACACCCTATATCACGATAACCAAGATTAACGCCACCATTATATCGTCATCATAACCATTACCGCCATCATCATAATGACCCTCATCATAATCTTATTGACTTCGGAATGATGGTGACTGGCTGTTGCTGAATTGACTGGTTTGCCTTTTCGGTTCGCGGGTGCATTTTTCAGGAGACTCCTGGGAGTTGTCGCTGGAGCTTTGGAATTCATGCTTTGTGTGGCGCTTTCAGTGGGTCACCCTGCGTAAAGAAACTGAGCCATGTGGGATAAAACCCAGGTCAATGAATTCTTTCTGGCGACTGCCGATTCCATTGATGATGAACTATATTTTTCGTGGAGGACTTTTGTGTTGGCATTCTGGCCTGCGGCATTATGCACAGTGTATCTGTGTGGGCTGTTGGCTTGCCAATACTCCTGTCTATTCCATTGTTCACATAGGCCAGTGAGGAGCATTTTGTGTGATATTCACTGGCACAGGAAAGGAGCATAATGGGGACGACCCGTTGCCGTGAAGTTATAACCGCGACTAACTAACTAACTAACTAACTAACTAACTATCATCATCCTAACCATCACCACCAACATAATCATTATCAACATAATCATAACCACCAGTACCTATGAATAATAGGAAGACACATCATAGTAATATTAATGAAACAGACTGTGCATAAATATGCAGTTAAAATAAATGATGATATTTGGAGGAAAGTGCAGAAATTCAAATATCTAGATACATTAATAACATCAGATGGAATATGCATTACAGAGATAAAGAACAGAATAAGACAAGCAAACATCTGCATCATGTCAAATAAAGAACACTTTATGCTATAAATTCTTGTGATTTGAAATTAGAAAAATAATTCTTGCGTGGTCCATAGAGTTCTAACATATATCTGCAAATCCTGAATAATTAGCAAATAAGCCAAAAAATCCTTATAAACCTTGGAGATGTGGTCTTATGAAAGAATGCTGAAAATTCCTTAGACAGCCAAAATGAGTCGCAAAAATAACTGATCACAAACATCAGAAAGAGGCAGTCATTATTGTTTGGCCACATTATGAGAAGACAAAAACTGGAACACGTGTGACAACCAGAAAGATTTGTGGAAAGAGAGACAGAGGAAGACAGTGAGAGAAAATTCTTGACAGTCGTGTGTCATAGCACTTATGGGAGTCAACACATAAATTTATCCATGTTGTTGGAGATTGCAATTTGTGGAGAAGCATGATCGATTGCAATTTGTGGAGAAGCATGATCGATTGCAATTTGTGGAGAAGCATGATTGATTGCAATTTGTGAAGAAGCATGATCGATTGCAATTTGTGGAGAAGCATGATTGATTGCAATTTGTGAAGAAGCATGATCGATTGCAATTTGTGGAGAAGCATGATTGATTGCAATTTGTGGAGAAGCATGATTGATTGCAATTTGTGGAGAAGCATGATCGATTGCAATTTGTGAAGAAGCATGATTGATTGCAATTTGTGAAGAAGCATGATTGATTGCAATTTGTGGAGAAGCATGATTGATTGCAATTTGTGAAGAAGCATGATCGATTGCAATTTGTGGAGAAGCATGATTGATTGCAATTTGTGGAGAAGCATGATTGATTGCAATTTGTGAAGAAGCATGATTGATTGCAATTTGTGGAGAAGCATGATTGATTGCAATTTGTGGAGAAGCATGATCGATTGCAATTTATGAAGAAGCATGATTGATTGCAATTTGTGAAGAAGCATGATTGATTGCAATTTGTGAAGAAGCATGATCATTGCAATTTGTGGAGAAGCATGATTGATTGCAATTTGTGGAGAAAGCTATGATTGAATTGCAATTGTGGAGAAGCATGATTGATTGCAATTTGTGGAGAAGCATGATTGATTGCAATTTGTGGAGAAGCATGATTGATTGCAATTTGTGAAGAAGCATGATCGATTGCAATTTGTGGAGAAGCATGATCGATTGCAATTTGTGGACATAAATTTATCCATGTTGTTGGAGATTGCAATTTGTGGAGAAGCATGATTGATTGCAATTTGTGGAGAAGCATGATTGATTGCAATTTGTGAAGAAGCATGATCGATTGCAATTTGTGGAGAAGCATGATTGATTGCAATTTGTGGAGAAGCATGATCGATTGCAATTTGTGAGAAGCATGATTGATTGCAATTTGTGAGAAGCATGATTGATTGCAATTTGTGGAGAAGCATGATTGATTGCAATTTGTGAAGAAGCATGATTGATTGCAATTTGTGGAAGAAGCATGATTGATTGCAATTTGTGAAGAAGCATGATCAATTGCAATTTGTGAAGAAGCATGATTGATTGCAATTTGTGAAGAAGCATGATTGATTGCAATTTGTGAAAAAGCATGATTGATTGCAATTTGTGGAGAAGCATGATTGATTGCAATTTGTGGAGAAGCATGATTGATTGCAATTTGTGGAGAAGCATGATTGATTGCAATTTGTGGAGAAGCATGATTGATTGCAATTTGTGAAGAAGCATGATTGATTGCAATTTGTGAAGAAGCATGATCGATTGCAATTTGTGGACATAAATTTATCCATGTTGTTGGAGATTGCAATTTGTGGAGAAGCATGATTGATTGCAATTTGTGGAGAAGCATGATCGATTGCAATTTGTGGAGAAGCATGATCGATTGCAATTTGTGGAGAAGCATGATTGATTGCAATTTCTGAAGAAGCATGATCGATTGCAATTTGTGGAGAAGCATGATTGATTGCAATTTGTGGAGAAGCATGATTGATTGCAATTTGTGGAGAAGCATGATTGATTGCAATTTGTGGAGAAGCATGATTGATTGAAATTTGTGGAGAAGCATGATCGATTGCAATTTATGAAGAAGCATGATTGATTGCAATTTGTGAAGAAGCATGATTGATTGCAATTTGTGAAGAAGCATGATTGATTGCAATTTGTGGAGAAGCATGATTGATTGCAATTTGTGGAGAAGCATGATCGACTGCAATTTGTGGAGAAGCATGATCGACTGCAATTTGTGGAGAAGCATGATTGATTGCAATTTGTGGAGAAGCATGATTGATTGCAATTTGTGAAGAAGCATGATTGATTGCAATTTGTGAAGAAGCATGATTGATTGCAATTTGTGGAGAAGCATGATTGATTGCAATTTGTGGAGAAGCATGATTGATTGCAATTTGTGAAGAAGCATGATTGATTGCAATTTGTGGAGAAGCATGATTGCCCACACCAGTCGGCAAGTCACTTGATTATGATTTTAAGTTGTTCCCAAATTGAGAAAAGTGTATTCCATGGTTAATTAGTTGCATATCCTTTACAGGACATAGCAGTCAACTCCAGCATGTTTCGGCTCTATGTGATTCCTGGACAAGTTTACGTTCAATAGTTTGTCATTGCTTTCTGAATGACCGGCACACATACTATTGTATGAAAACCACTGCAAGGCTGTCTGCTTCAAAATCGCATGCAGCTGTGTTTCAAACATGGTATGCAGGATTACGGATTGCATTCTTAACCCCTTCACTACAGAGCTGGTTATTCCATGGTGCAGTGTCGAAATCAACAAAGCAGATAAAGATTTGTTTATTTTGTTCAGTCATTCTCTCTGCTATAAAACTCAATGTTCCATTTGGATCACTGATGCCTCTGTCTTTGCAGAATCTAAACTAATTGTCGTTTAACACTGAATCTATCTTGCTGTTAATCCTTCTGGATTATTTTAACTGATTAAGTACCAAACAAAAAGTAGGTTTTTAACCAAACCTGGTACGCAGTCAAATATATTCTGTCAGTTAATACATGTTGACTGGTTATGTATTCTGTCAGGTAATACATGTTGACTGGTTATGTATTCTGTCAGGTATAACATGTTGACTGGTTATGTATTCTGTCAGGTAATACATGTTGACTGGTTATGTATTCTGTCAGGTATAACATGTTGACTGGTTATGTATTCTGTCAGGTAATACATGTTGACTGGTTATGTATTCTGTCAGGTAATACATGTTGACTGGTTATGTATTCTGTCAGGTATAACATGTTGACTGGTTATGTATTCTGTCAGGTAATACATGTTGACTGGTTATGTATTCTGTCAGGTAATACATGTTGACTGGTTATGTATTCTGTCAGGTAATACATGTTGACTGGTTATGTATTCTGTCAGGTAATACATGTTGACTGGTTATGTATTCTGTCAGGTAATACATGTTGACTGGTTATGTATTCTGTCAGGTATTACATGTTGACTGGTTATGTATTCTGTCAGGTAATACATGTTGACTGGTTATGTATTCTGTCAGGTAGACTGTTTATGTATTCTGTCAGGTAATACATGTTGACTGGTTATGTATTCTGTCAGGTATAACATGTTGACTGGTTTTGTATTCTGTCAGGTAGACCCGGTTTATGTATTCTGTCAGGTAATACATGTTGACTGGTTATGTATTCTTTCAGGTAATACATGTTGACTGGTTATGTATTCTGTCATGTATAACATGTTGACTGGTTATGTATTCTGCCAGGTAATACATGTTGACTGGTTATGTATTCTGTCAGGTAATACATGTTGACTGGTTATGTATTCTGTCATGTATAACATGTTGACTGTTTTGTATTCTGTCAGGTAGACACGGTTATGTATTCTGTCATGTATAACATGTTGACTGGTTATGTATTCTGCCAGGTAGACCGGTTATGTATTCTGTCATGTATAACATGTTGACTGGTTATGTATTCTGTCAGGTAATACATGTTGACTGGTTATGTATTCTGTCAGGTAATACATGTTGACTGGTTATGTATTCTGTCAGGTAATACATGTTGACTGGTTATGTATTCTGTCAGGTAATACATGTTGACTGGTTATGTATTCTGTCAGGTATAACATGTTGACTGGTTATGTATTCTGTCAGGTAATACATGTTGACTGGTTATGTATTCTGTCAGGTAATACATGTTGACTGGTTATGTATTCTGTCAGGTAATACATGTTGACCTGGTTATGTATTCTGTCAGGTAATACATGTTGACTGGTTATGTATTCTGTCAGGTAATACATGTTGACTGGTTATGTATTCTGTCAGGTATTACATGTGGACTGGTTATGTATTCTGTCAGGTAATACATGTTGACTGGTTATGTATTCTGTCAGGTAATACATGTTGACTGGTTTTGTATTCTGTCAGGTAGACCGGTTATGTATTCTGTCATGTATAACATGTTGACTGGTTATGTATTCTGCCAGGTAGACCGGTTATGTATTCTGTCATGTATAACATGTTGACTGGTTATGTATTCTGTCAGGTAATACATGTTGACTGGTTATGTATTCTGTCAGGTAATACATGTTGACTGGTTATGTATTCTGTCAGGTAATACATGTTGACTGGTTATGTATTCTGTCAGGTAATACATGTTGACTGGTTATGTATTCTGTCAGGTAATACATGTTGACTGGTTATGTATTCTGTCAGGTATTACATGTGGACTGGTTATGTATTCTGTCAGGTAATACATGTTGACTGGTTATGTATTCTGTCAGGTAGACTGTTTATGTATTCTGTCAGGTAATACATGTTGACTGGTTATGTATTCTGTCAGGTATAACATGTTGACTGGTTTTGTATTCTGTCAGGTAGACCGGTTATGTATTCTGTCAGGTAATACATGTTGACTGGTTATGTATTCTGTCAGGTAATACATGTTGACTGGTTATGTATTCTGTCATGTATAACATGTTGACTGGTTATGTATTCTGCCAGGTAATACATGTTGACTGGTTATGTATTCTGTCAGGTAATACATGTTTACTGGTTATGTATTCTGTCATGTATAACATGTTGACTGGTTTTGTATTCTGTCAGGTAGACCGGTTATGTATTCTGTCATGTATAACATGTTGACTGGTTATGTATTCTGCCAGGTAGACCGGTTATGTATTCTGTCATGTATAACATGTTGACTGGTTATGTATTCTGCCAGGTAGACCGGTTATGTATTCTGTCATGTATAACATGTTGACTGGTTATGTATTCTGCCAGGTAGACCGGTTATGTATTCTGTCATGTATAATATGTTGACTGGTTATGTATTCTGTCATGTATAACATGTTGACTGGTTATGTATTCTGTCATGTATAATATGTTGACTGGTTATGTATTCTGTCATGTATAATATGTTGACTGGTTATGTATTCTGTCATGTATAACATGTTGACTGGTTATGTATTCTGTCAGGTAATACATGTTGACTGGTTATGTATTCTGCCAGGTAATACATGTTGACTGGAATGATGTTCACCACTGGACTAGTGCAGGAGGTTCCCTCATTGGAACTTCTTGGTAAGTGCATCATGTCACTCATCTCAATACTTCCAGCCACTTTATTGATGGAAAGTGCTAGGAGAAATTCTGTACTGATATATCCTGAGAGTGAACAATCTCTCTGCTCATGTGGCCACAGCTCAGTAACAAACCCTGGCTGCTAGTGTCTTATTCTACTTCTCTTGCTTTTGTTACACATCTCATTTTCTTATTTCACATCTCTTGATTCTGGTTTAGATCCTGCTTCACATTTCATGATCCTGTTTCACATTTCATGATCCTGTTTCACATCTCTTGATCTTGCTTCACATCTCTTGATCCTGTTTCACATCTCTTGATCCTGTTTCACATTTCATGATCCTGTTTCACATTTCTTGATCCTTTTCACATTTCATGATCCTGTTTCACATCTCTTGATCCTGTTTCACATTTCATGATCCTGTTTCACATCTCTTGATCCTTTTTCACATTTCATGATCCTGTTTCACATCTCTTGATCCTGTTTCACATTTCATGATTCTGTTTCACATCTCTTGATCCTGTTTCACATTTCATGGTCTTGTTCACATTTCATGATCCTGTTTCACATCTCTTGATCCTGTTTTACATTTCATGATCCTATTTCACATCTCTTGATCCTTTTTCACATTTCATGATCCTGTTTCACATCTCTTGATCCTGTTTCACATTTCATGGTCTTGTTTCACATTTCATTATCATGTTTCACATCTCTTGATCCTGTTTTACATTTCATGGTCTTGTTTCACATTTCATGATCCTGTTTCACATCTCTTGATCCTGTTTCACATTTCATGGTCTTGTTTCACATTTCATTATCATGTTTCACATCTCTTGATCCTATTTTCACATTTCATGATCCTGTTTCACATTTCATGATTCTGCTTCACATTTCATGATTCTGCTTCACATTACATGATCCTGTTTCACATCTCTTGATTCTGTTTCACATCCTGCTTCACATCTCTTGATTCTGTTTCACATCTCTTGATTCTGTTTCACATCCTGCTTCACATCTCTTGATTCTGTTTCACATCTCTTGATTCTGTTTCACATCCTGCTTCACATCTCTTTATTCTGTTTCACATCTCTTTATTATGTTTCACATCCTGCTTCACATCTCTTGATTCTGTTTCATATCCTGTTTCACATCTCTTGATTCTGTTTTACATCCTGCTTCACATTTCATGATGAATCCTCAGTAAGGTGTGGAGTTTTTTCTGTCTGGGACACACCAAAATAAACTCTAACCTGCACAGTTCACGACGACTGCACTAGCCATGCGGCCTTAATTCCTCACGCTCAAGACATCCCCCCTCCCCCCCTGTCCTACACTGCAAGGTACCCTAAGCAGTGAATGATAGTTTTTGACAGTTTCACATTTCGTGATCCTGTTTCACATTTCATGGTCCTGTTTCACATCTCTTGATTCTTTTTCACATTCTGTTTCACATCTCTTGATTCTGTTTCACATCCTGCTTCAAATCTATTCATTCTGTTTGGCATGTCTTGATCCTGTTTCACATCTCTTGATTTTGCATCACTCTCTTGATTTTGTGTCACATTTTGTTATTCTCTGTCACCTGTCTTGATTCTTTTTCATATCTCTTGATTCTGTTTCACATCTCTTGATTTTGCTTTGCATATATTGATGTTGCCTTACATTACTCAGTTCTGTCTAACTGTGGATAATTCTATCTCAAACGTCTTGTTTCCATCTTACATCTCTGATTCTGTTTGGCATATTTTGATGCTGGTTAGTATTCTTTTATTCTGTCTATCTTTTTTTGTGTCTTACATTTCTTGGATATGCATTACACCATTTGATAACGCCTTACTCTTCTTGAATATGTCCCCATTTTCTTTCTTTCATCTTGTAACTGCATTTTGTATCTGGCTTCTTGATTACATTTTTGATCTCTTGATTTTGTCTCATATCTTGTAATTTGACTAATATCTCTAAGCATTCTGCATCCAGCAACTTCTAGCGATCAGTATGTCAGTTTTTTGTCTGTTAATTCTCAATCATTTACAGTCTCATTTGTAATCAAATGATGAATTTAATGTGCACAAGCCTACAAACTGAGTGGTAGGCTGGTTTCAAGCCTCCATTAAGGAGGAATTGTTTTGGTTTTGTATAGCCTTGACATTTAACAACATGCTTGCTTGCTTTCTTGTGTTCGCTGGCTGTGAACTCCAGCGTGAAGTCCTGTATGTCAGATGAATACACCCTGTTGTCCACCATCAATGTGATGTCATACCGGACCTGAGTATCCGTTGACCCATGTCTGGCTTATTGGTGTGCAGACTGGTGGTTCCTCGCCATGCAGGCAGGTACTCTCCGGCTTCGGAGGAATCATCGATCCTACTGATGTTAGCCAGGTCTCCGAATGGACCTGTTGCCCAGGATGCATGACATGGACGTGTCAGCAGGTCTTGGCCAGTATAGATCCCGGCCCTGGTGCTTTGGAAACACTTCTGCGTCCCATTTAGCAACATATTTTTTTCTGATTATATACAGAGATTTGGTTCCTGAGATGAATGTTGTGAATTCCTTGGACTGCCAGGGTAACTAACAAAGATTGCCTGAAAGAGGCTAATGAAACTAGAACATTACATACTGTTATAAGAAAGAAACAAACAGCTTTGTTTGGTCATGTGATGAGAAGAGAGGCATTGGAGACTATCGTGACGACTGGAAAGTTCAGGGAGAAGAGGCACAGTGGCCGACCAAGAGAAATGATGCTGGGTGGATTGAGACTGTGGCATGGAGGAATATTATCAGCAGAGTTTATCCAGAACACTAAAGACTGAGATCTGTAGAGAAACATGAATGCCTACGCCAGCTGGCAGGGCACTTGATGATGATGAATATATCTGCTCCACTGTGTCTCTCATCTCATCTCATCTCATCATGTTCCTCTTGTACCTTGCGGTGTCGAGGTGAAGTATAAACTTCGTGAGAGTGCCCGGTTATGGGCTTCGTATATCGACATTCCCATGGATTCTGTTATTCCCTCCGTCCAACGTTTACGTGGTCGGCCTCTTCCTCTGTTTCCATCTGGTCTGTACATCATTGCTTGTTGTGGCATGCTGTTGACTGGTAGCCTACTTGCATGGCCAAACCATTTGACCTGCTGCTTTCTAATAAAATCTAGAGCAGCTTTAACCCCCACTTTAGTCCTGATTTCTTCATTTCTGATCTTATCTCTTCTTGATACGTTGAGTATTCTTCTCAGGAACCTCATTTCTGTTGTTGTGATTTTTCTTTTCTCTTTTTCTGTCATTGTCCAGGTTTGGCATTGGTAGCACAGAGTTGGTAGGAAGATTGTGTTGTAAAGTGCTTTCTTAGTAGTTATTGATACATGTTTGTTCTTTAGTATTGGTGCCATTTGTCCAATGAGTTGATTTGCCTTATTGCACCTATTTTCGATCTCGTCTTCTGATCTGCCATTTGATGATATTATACTTCCTAGGTACTTGAAGCTCTTTACTTGTTTCAAGGGATGTTCGTTTAGGTGAATTGTTGCTGTTTGTTCTTCTTTAGTTATAGTCATTACCTCTGTTTTGCTTGTGCTAATTTTCATGTTATGTTCCCTACACATTTCGTTTAGACTATTCATGTGGTCTTGTAATTCAGCTTCTGATTTTGCTATTAGTGCTTGGTCGTCCGCAAACAGGAGTTCTCTAATGGTTAGATTTGGAGATGGTTCTTCTTCTGTGTTCTCGTCATGCGGTATTCTTGCTGTCTCTGCTTGGCTGGTTTCTTTACATATGTTGTCTATATATGTTATGAACAAGAGAGGGGACAGGACACAACCTTGTCGTACTCCAGATCTTATGGTGAAGGGTTCTGAGTGTCCTCCAGTTGCCCTCACTATGCATTCACTGTTGTTGTATAAACTTCTACATAGGTTTGTTAGATGTGTACTCACTCCATATTGTTTAAGGATGTCCCACAGCTTGTTTCTATCTACCCTATCAAATGCCTTTTCTTGGTCGACAAAGGCTAAGTAGAGTGTTTCATCGAATTCAATTGATTTTTCTATAAGTTGTCTAAGAGCAAAAATGGCGTCTGTGCATCCTTTGTTTTTCCTAAATCCAAGCTGCGTTTCGCTTAGCTGGGGTTCTAAAGTAGTTCGTAATCTTTTTTCAAGAATTTTGCATTGGTGTATTGATGAATATATCGGCTCCACTGTGTGCATTGGTGTATTGATGAATATATCGGCTCCACTGTGTGCATTGGTGTATTGATGAATATATCAGCTCCACTGTGTGCATTGGTGTATTGATGAATATATCGGCTCCACTGTGTGCATTGGTGTATTGATGAATATATCGGCTCCACTGTGTGCATTGGTGTATTGATGAATATATCGGCTCCACTGTGTGCATTGGTGTATTGATGAATATATCGGCTCCACTGTGTGCATTGGTGTATTGATGAATATATCGGCTCCACTGTGTGCATTGGTGTATTGATGAATATATCAGCTCCACTGTGTGCATTGGTGTATTGATGAATATATCAGCTCCACTGTGTGCATTGGTGTATTGATTAGGATCTACACTGACAATGGTATGAGTACAATAAGACAAGGGTTTGATGCCAGCTCTCATCATTTGCTATGGGAGGGAAAGATGAGCACCCATTCCTCTGTGCACCGAGGTGTAGAAAAATGTGATCGTCCTAAAACTTCACATACCCAGAGTCGATGTCTGCTGTGGGACAATTAAAAATATACAGGTTGTTTGTAAAGTCTCACTACACTTTGTATGTAGAACAAATTTGAGAAATGAAGTACATGATGTCATAAAATATGTGCTCCACAGTCCATTGTGAAGCAATGTGCAGTGAATGGCTGTCGTCTGCTGGAGTAATTATTTGCACTCCAAACAGAATGATGTTATCAACGGAAGAAATAATTTTTTGGGTTGAACAAGTGTTTCAAAATGGTGGTCGATACACTCAGAAATAATAACAGACACGTTTCAGAAGGTATTTGACAATATGAAGAGATGTGTATAGTCATGTCTTGAAGCCCGTGGTGGACATTTCCAACACATGTTATAATGAATACTTCATTGGTACTTTCCAGCTTCCCCAAAATAGCATTAGACTATAGCAGTGACTATTTTAACTAATTTAATGAATGTTTTAGCACATTTTTGATGAGGTCATGTTCTTCATTTTTCATATTTGTTCTACATACAAAGTGTAGTGAGACTTTACAAGCACCCGGTACATCTCTGGAGTTGAAGTGGTGTAGTGGTTAGTGCACTCGTCTGCCAACACATTGGTCCTAGGTTGGGTTGTGTTGGGGAGCACACACGATCGCCACTGCCCCCCCCCCCCCCCCCTCATACACTCAAGGTACTATAAGCAGTAGATGACAGAGACAGATAGTACTAGCAGTGGATGACAGTGACAGATAGTACTAGCAGTGGATGACAGTGACAGATAGTACTAGCAGTGGATGACAGAGACAGATAGTACTACTCGGTACTAAGAAAAATACTGCCATTCTACAAGATCTGAACATCGAAGAAAACTCATTCATAAACAGTATGGAATTATTTTTACCTTGTGTTTCCTGATACAGGCAGACTGCTAACGTGTCTCTTAATACAGTGACCTAGTGTATGACAGCATATCACGTCACATCTTTATGGTAACTTTGGTGTAGAATTATTTGTATCCTATTTTCTGATATAAAGGTGTGACATCATGTCACACCTTTAAGGTAGCTTTGGTGTAGAATTATTTGTGCCTTGTGTTTCCTGATACACGAACGAATGAACGAATGAACAGACAGACTTTATTTTCAAAGGGTAACAAATTGGGCACGCAAGTCCCGTCTTACATTCGGCCCTTCTAATCACTCATCTTTCATTCATCAATAGTGCATAGGAAAAACATTGTCAAATGAATTTTGTAAACATAAACAATGCATATTACCATGTTATGAGACACATCCACCACCCACCCACACATCCCCCATTCACCCACACATCCCCCACCCAATCACACACACACCCCAGGCACACATACATTCCCCCACCCATCCACCACATCTCCACACCTACACATCTCCCCACCCACACACACTCCCACCAACCACACATCCCATCCACCCACACCCCAAGCATACATACATTCCCCAACCCACACATCCCCCACCCACACATATCTCCCCACCCACTCATATCCTCCACCCATCCCATTACCCACCAACAATCACCCACCCACATATCCTCCTCCACCCACATACCTCTAACCACCCAGCCAAACACACATCCCTCAACCACACATCCCCCACGCACACACACATCTCCCCACCATCTCACATATCTCACACCTACCCACACACAAATTCCGCACCCACCCACATAATCTCCCATCTCCTCCAGCCGTCTCACAGATATGGATACTGGGAGACACGCAGACACGTATACTGGGAGACTGCTTACTTTCTCATAATATGATAATCTAGTATGTGAGGGCATATCATGTCACACCTTTTGTACCTTGTGTTTCCTGATACAGGGAGACTGCTAGTGAAGTTGGTATCCCACAGATAGCACGGAAACTTGATGAGCATAACATATCGGGTCTAATCATTGTTGGGGGATTTCAGGTGAGATGATCTTCAGATATTCCTTACCTACACGAAGAATGTTGTCTATCTTGTTGTCAGGTTTAGCCTTTAGCAAGATGAAAAACATTCTGACCAATAAAAAGATGTCAATTGAAATGAGAAAAAGAGTGTTGAGGGGATACATAGAGCCTGTTCTTTTGTATGGATATGAAACTTGGACAATGAGCAGTCAAGCTGAAAAACATCTGATGGCTGCAGAAATGTGGTTTCTGAGGAAAATGCAAAGAATACCATGGACAGACAGAAAAACTAATGACCAAGTACTACAGGAGACAAATGAAAATCGTTCATTGATTAGAGAAATTAGACGTAGACAGTCAAAGTTTTTGGACATGTTATGAGAAGAAATGGATTGGAGAACTTGGTGACAACTGGCAAGATCGAAGGGAACAGACTAAGAGGAAGACCGAGAGGAAAATACCTGGATGGCTTGGCCACATGGCATGGATGAGACAGGAACACTGAGCTGATCCACGACTCTGGTGATCAAGTGAAATGGTGAGTCATGACCGCCCACGCTTACCGGCATGGCACATGATTGATTGATTGATAGGGTAATACATACTGGCCGAGGCAAAGTTATCTTTTGTATTCATAGCTACACTTAGTTTCAGATATATGCAACTATATAAGGTGTTAAACTCATTCAATATGTTAATACATAATGGTTGAGGCAGAGTTATATTTTGTACTCATAACTACATCAAGAGAAGGTCCACCAGAGAGACGAATGGAGACGGATTGTATCTGCAGCAAAGAACCTCAATGGCTCAGAACGCTGAAGAAGGAAGGAAGGATAACTACATTTAGTTTCACATATATGCAATATCTGAGGTTTAGAAATATAAAGTTACTTTTATAATTTGTTTCTTTACATTTGATATATCTTGCTGTAATAGCTGTAAAATACTTTCTAAACATTTGAACAAAGAAGACACAAGCAAAATATTGCACAGTTTATTGCCTGGCATATGTCTCTCTGATTATAGTCATCTCCAAGAAGAAAGACATTCCTCAATGTAACACCCAAGTAAGTGGGAAACTTCTTAAACAAGTGAATTGATCCAAATATCTCAGAATAGTTATAACATCTGATAGAAGTTGCCTTGTAGAGATTAAAAGAAGAATTGCAATTGCAAAGATAGCCTTTTGCAAGATGGAAAACACACTCACAAATAAATAGCTTTCAATTGCAGTGAGAAAAAGAGTGATGAAGTGCTATATACAACCTATGCAGTTATAAGTATGTGAAAGATAAACAAACAACAAACAAGCAGAGAAGCATCTAATGGCAGTGGAAATGTGTTTCTCAGGAAAATGCAAAGAATACCATGGACGGACAGAAAAAAAAACGAAAGAGCAACTCATACAATAAGAAAAATAAAAACGTGAACTGATTAGAGAAATTAGACGGAGACAGTCACCGTTTTTGGACCATGTTATGAGGAGGGATAAACAGTAAAACTTGGTGACAACTGGCAAAATTGATGTAGAAAGAGCCAAAGGAAAGCAGAGAGATAAATACTTGAATATATTTGCCAGCATATTTGAATATGTTACCTTCAAATGGTGCCATTGTCTCACTGAAGGCATGAGAATGTTTCCAAACTTGACTTGCTCTACACTCTTTAGTATTTTCAGTTTCGGATGTTTTCTTTTTGTTTCTTCTTTGCATGTTTCCAAATGTTTCCAGTTCAACAATTGCTGACAAGATATCGGGTAATGCAAAGTCACTAACGTGCCATGTTCAGGAACCATGCAGTTCAAGATCTCTCTTCACTTCTATGTTTGGGTTATGAAGGAAACAAACATAATATTTGACCCAGAACTCTCTTCACTTCCCTGTTGAGGCATGTAGGAAACAATCATAATATTTGACCCAGAACTCTCTTCACTTCCCTGTTGGGGCATGTAGGAAACAATCATGATATTTGACCCAGAGCTCTCTTCATTTCCCTGTTGGGGCATGTAGGAAACAATCATGATATTTGACCCAGAGCTCTCTTCACTTCCCTGTTGGGGCATATAGGAAACAATCATGATATTTGACCCAGAACTCTCTTCACTTCCCTGTTGGGGCATGTAGGAAACAATCATGATATTTGACCCAGAGCTCTCTTCATTTCCCTGTTGGGGCATGTAGGAAACAATCATGATATTTAATCCAGAACTCTCTTCACTTCCCTGTTGCGGCATGTAGGAAACAATCATGATATTTGACCCAGAGCTCTCGTCACTTCCCTGTTGGGGCATGTAGGAAACAATCATGATATCCACTGTGATATAGCTTGCTGATGACTGCAGGCGCAGCACTCTGCGATACCGCCAGAATCACATTAATTCCTCACGATGATGGTAGACAAACAAGACCCACATTTTGCACAGCTTGCGTAGAGAATGTAGGAGTAGACTTGAAATGAATGCTCTGTTTGCCTTCCGAGATAAAACTAAGTGCTCTTTGAACAGTTTAATATGGCAGAGTTCTCAAACAATAAACAAGATCAATAACAAAGACATCAAGGCAAGTGACATCAAATCAGGCAAGATTTCTGTATTTTACTACTGACAAGAGAAATTTGTAACAAATTTAATACATATTTATGTATTTCCTAAGAGCTTCAGAGCTCACAGATTGTGAGCATTGTATGGATATTTTGCCCTGGCCGTGCGGGGGTGCGGGGGAATGAGCAGACTGAGAGGCTGGCAAGGAATGCTCCCCTTGGTGGTAGATTGCCTACGGACAAGGGGGAGGTGGTCATGCATTTGTGGGACCAGGTGGAGAAGGCGGGGAGAACAGATTGAGAACCCATATGTGGAAAAAAACGACATCGGGGGTCGGTAGGAAAACTGAGAGGGAAGACCAGGAGAACTTTCAGTCAGACAGCAGTGAGAACAATTAGTAGTATGACTCTGCTGGCTGTTGAACGAGGGGACGGAGCGCGTATGGGAATGTTCTGAGTGCAGTGATGTCGGTTCTTAACTCAACTCAACTTTCCTAAGAATTATCATTTTTTTGTACACACCTTGATGTGTATCAGATATATGGTGCTGGTACAATATATTTTTAAACCAACCTGTACTTGGTGGCTGATGTGGTCAGTATCATGCCAGGCACCTTTACTTCCTAAAAAATTTCCTGGCACCCATTTTAATTTGGGTCAACCTGGGAGTCCAGGTCAATTAAGAGAATATGCCTTTATGTGGATTAAATCCATTGCCACTGGGCCAGCAGGCGAGCATGCTGACTACTGTGCTACTGCAGTGCCCTATTTTTTAAGAATGCTGATTTGAAAATAATTGCTTATTTTACATCAACTTACACCTGCGTGTGGCAAACACAGTTCATAATCCCACAAACCATGTTTGAAACACAGCTACGGGCGATTTGGAAGCAAACTGCCTGGCACTGATGTTCAAACAATGATAAGTACCGATCTATTAGAAATCAATGGCAAACTACTGAACGTAAACTTGCCAAACAGAAAAAAATTGCTGGGGTTGACTGCGTTGTCCTGTACAGGATATGCAACTAACTATTTAATTTAATTTTTACATCATGAGCAAATGTTTTGTTTGAGTTCATTTGTCACAAATGATGTCTGTTGCAGGCTTTCCAAAGTGCGTATGAGATGTGTCAAATGCGGAAAATATACCCAGAATTGTGTATACCAATCAATGTTATCCCAGCCAGTATAGCCAACAACGTCCCTGGAGTGTCTTTGAGCTTGGGTTGTGACACCGCCATCAATCAAATATGTAAAGTATGTGATTTTTCTGGCTGTCATATTTTGTGCAGGCTTGGCAAATGAATTGATTGGTTAACTCCAAAGGTCATGCTGCTATTCCCATGCTTGGACTGGACTGGAAACTTGCTGTCTTGACAGACGATAGTTTGTTACATTGTGCTTCAAAGAAATAAAAAAGGCATAATTACAATTGATATAGGGGACCAGGGATGGAGTTATAACTCTCCATAGCACAAAGTCTGGGCTGAATTGTAGAGACCATATGTTGCCCATGCAGCATGATTCCTCTCCCAGTCTGCCTAGTTTATTCCAGAGAAAAAAGTAACACTAATACATCTGGAAAAGAACAAGCTGCAGAAGCTGCTGGATCAGCAAAACAATGGAATTGTTTATAAAATTGTCCTATAATATTTATTTTCGCATTCCTTTATGTTCTTCGGTATTTGTGAATTGGTCCATGATTCATGTCGTACGTTGCCACAAATATGCATCTTCCAAAAATGTTTACTTGTATTTCTTTGCTGATGTTGTGCCATAGGTTCTTCTGACTGTTTTAGCTCTACATTGCTTTTTTCAGAGTCCTTCTGAATTCTTTTGAACTTTCACCATTTATGTTAAATGTGGAGCCAGTTTGTGACTTTTCCAATTGCTTAATAGCTGATTGTAATTTTTGGTTGACATGTAGGTTTGTCAGTGGACATTGTATTTATTTTTGTAATGTTCTGTGAATTGTTTTAATCTTCAGTGTATCTTTTGACAGACACGATTAACAGTTCAAATCTCCTTCTCACTATTTAAGAGAGATCCGTTAGTTGTTAGTCATGGTTCCAACTTCACGGCAAAGGGTCACCCCCCCCCCCCCCCCCTCATAATTCTCCTTTTCTGTGCAAGTGAATATCACACAAAATGCTGCTCACTGCCCCGTGTGAAAAGTGGAACAAAAAACAATACCAACAAACCAACAGCATGCACAGGCATATATGCATAAGGCTGCTCCCAGAATGCCAACACAACAGTCCGCCACTAAAATTACAATTCATCGTCGATGAAAGTGACAGCCACTAAAAAACCAGCAGTTGCACACATATTACTGCAAAGGCAAAACCAGCTAGTTGACTTATCGTCCTTGACTTGGGGATGTAAATTACGAGTACCTCTGAAGTTGGAGTAGGTTTGCCTGATGGCGAGGGACACTGGTAATTGGGAAAGCTAGCACACTCGCAAAAATCAGTCCAGTGCGCTAGAAGTAGTAGGCACGTGAATGGACTACGCTTGAGTTCAAAGTGAGTGAACTCACACAGATAAACATTTCCTACTAAAAATAACATAAAATAATTTTATGTGCAATCTTATTATCGATAACTTTATAATAGTCACACAGAGACCAAGAAGATAAAATTACCTGCAATCTGTACTGCTTAATACAGGCTTGTGATGAGCTCAAAAGATCCGCTTTTAGTATTCAGAAGTGTGTCACAATTGTGGAAATAGGGGGAGGCAATTGTGGTTTCCTGGCGACACTTGCAGCCATTGCTGCTGGAGCAGACCATGCTTTCATAAAGGAGGAGGAGTTTACCATTCGAGATCTTCAGGTATATTTTTGCATTTCCTGTGCTACAGATTTTTAAAAATATTTTATATATTTTTTTTTATTTTGGTGATTATTATTATGTTAGATTTTATTGTTTTTTTTGGTTTTTTGAAGTCAAGCGTAGTCCATATATGTGCTGCTACTTCTAGTGCAATAGACTGATATTTTTGTGTGTGGATTCATTTTCCCTATTATCAGTGTCCCTTGCCATAAGGGTAACAGCACTCTGCTTCTGAGGGATCTGTAATTTACGTTTCCAAGTCAAGGACGAGAAGTCAGCATTTTAGTCCAACTTACCAGTGTAGGGGTTGAACCCGCTACCTCAGCACATCGGATGTTTAAGAATGAGTGCACTTATCCATTTGGCCTTGCTGAACTCCATATATTTGTATTTCCTGTGCAAGTTTTAAAAAAACATTTTGTGTTTGTGAAATTGTTTTGTCGATTATTATGTTTGTTGAAAATGGTATCGAGAAAATATCCTAAACCTTTATTCGCCGATGAATTTCTATAGACTTTACCCCTTCACTGATTATAATACGGATAACAGTACGCAGCTCCTCTTTGGTGCATATCAGAAGTGCGGTGGCCATCTCTAAACTGTCCTTTTGACATCACCGTGTTCATCTATACAGTGATGTCATGTGCTTAACAGTCTTGACATCCTTAACAACAATATTAGCAGGTTATGAGACCATGGTATGGTTATTATAATTTCTGTCACACTTGTAAGGTTTTTATTTGAAGCCTCTTCGTATGCAAACAAATTGTATATTTCAGGCTTTGTGTAGAAAACTCAAAGATAAGATGGAGTTCTCTGGTGTTCAGTATGGACTTATTTTAAGGTAACGTGGATAATTTTTTTGTCCATCTATAGTTCTTTGTCACAAATACACAAATGCTGGTTTGATTGTTGTTTTGAGTGTTATGTTAACAATAAAAAATACAGGAAATCTCATGGCACATTCTGTTGTAGCAGTGGCTCTTCTGGATGAGAATGTTGGGGTACACCTATTGTAGTTTGAAATGGTCATATATGATGATACCACATTGAGAGTGTGAAGTATCCTAAAAAACAACTGGGAAGGCTAACCTTGCTGACAAATGCTGTGAAGACGTTGCATATTTCAGGCAATGGCTGCAAATATTGCTGCTCTGCAGTAAACAGGAACAAAGCAAATTTTTTGTCTTTCACAGGACATAGCAGTCAATCCCAGCATTTTCGCTGTTCGTAATTCCTGGGCAAATTTTATGTTCAGTAGTTAGCCATTGCTTTCTGAACGACTGGCTCCTATACCTTTTTCGAAAAAACCAGGACTGCTGAGTTTCGAACCTGGGTATATGGGCTCACAAACTGCGTTCGCAAGCCCTTAGCCAAATACCATCCAAGAAATAAGTAAAACAAAACTGGATGAGCACAAAAGAAGAAGCAGACTTTTATACTATCTGTCATGCAGGTCCACATGGTCGAATGGGTAAGAACGCTGTGTTTTTAAACGTCCATTGTGCTGATGCCGAGGTAGGCGGTTCAACCCCTACAACGGACATTCATTCATTCATTCAGTAGCATGTCCTTTGCAGAACCTTGCTCCCATAACAACCTTCCAGAAAACTTCTTGATTACAATCAAGATGTCCCGTGTCTGATACACCCACCTGGAGATCATCCGCCACATCCTGCACCCATCTTCTCTTTGGCCTTCCTCTTCGTTCTCTTCCCAGGCATATACCCCTCTATTATTGTTCGTCTCTAAACTTTCATGATGTTTCAAGTGACCAAAATATTTCAATTTTCTTTGTTTTATCGTCTTTAATAGCCAACCTTCTTCAGTATTCGGCTCTTGAAGTATGGATTGTAAAGAATGAAGTTGTTCTTTCGTTTAGTTTAGTCGATGGATCAACATCACGGCACACGGGTGCAACCCATAAGTGCTCCGTTCTCCTCCTAACTCAAACCTGAGTCTGGAGAAACTCAGCTCAGTGCACAAACTCCGTAGCACCAGCGAGAATCCTGAAATATATTTGGTAGATTTTTAACTCGAAATTTTGCCCGGGCAGCGCCGTTAGGCTACTCTTTTTCGATTTCCATTTGCCAAGGGATTTTTTACGTGCGCAACAATACACACGGGCGTCCGATCTCACTACCCAGAGACCAGAGGAAATTTTATTACTAGAAGTCCACGAGAAAAAAAGTCCCGGTCATCACCGAGGCTTGAACCCGGGACCTCCAGCACTCGAGGCGAACACCATACCTCGAGACCACGCAGCCCCCATAGTTTCTTTTCTTTATCCAAGATATTCTTAGACCCTGTCTATAACATTTATATTTAAAGGCATTTATGCGCTGTTCAGCCTGTTTAGTAAGTGTCCATATCTTACAGGCGTATGTTGCAATGGGAAAGATGCATGCTCTTAAAAATCTAATTTTTGTAGTTCTATCTGTCCCATTCCATAATTTATTCAGTTGTTTTAGTCTTTGAAGAGCAAGTTTAATTGTCATTTAATTTCTTTCATTGTATCACCAGACACAATGAAATGACAGCAGGACTGTCACCAGTTAGTATTATTCTCTGAAATTTGTCATCAGTTTTACCACTTAAATTTTAGTAGTTTTGATTTTGTTGAGAGAACATTTCTTGTCTAATCATATTAATCTTCATCTTCCTCTTCTGCTTCAGCGTCCCAAGCCTTTAAAGCATCTTATGTAAGCACCATCTTTTTCCAGGTCTATTTCTCTGATGATAATATATCTTTGTTATAAATGTCTTGATTTCATACATTCAGTTGTTGAGTATGTCTTCTGCACATTACTGTTGATTAGAATAATTCGTTCAGTATGATCAAGTCATATTAATAATATTGACATATATATATAATTTTGAGTTTGCTCTCATCCTTCATTGATATCTCTGAGAGGTCTAAATATTCCTTTTAGCAGATTCAGTGCCAAATAGAGAGTAGTGTGTACCTAACAAACATGGATGGCGGAAAATGGGAATTCATGATGTGTCACAATTGTGACTTAAAAGTTGGTAATATGGTAGCAGACATGTTGAATATCTCAAATTAAAGGGGTTTGCATATGAAACACTATTGTATATAATCCCATGGCAGATATGGGAAGTTGCTTAAAATGATTAATCCTTCTCTGGCACTTAGTCGGTCAAACATTTGGTTTTCAGAGTGCAACAGTCTAGTCAAAGGATTCGTCTGAATGTCATTGTCAGAAATAAATGTGTTTATAACTACCCATAGAAATAAATATGTTTATAACTACCATAGAAAGAAATGTGTTTATAACTACCCATGTAAATAAATGTGTTTATAACTATCCATAAAACTAAATGTATTTATAACTACCCATATAAATAAATATATTTATACCTATCCATAGAAATAAATGTGTTTATAACTGTCCATAGAAATAAATGTGTATATAACTGCCCTTAAGGCTTTGATTACCAATGCTGTTTTTCTTTTTGTTGATTTAGGAATGAAAATGCCAATGAAAATTTGACAACTGATTTTATGCAGCGCTTGTTTAATGGAGAAGGACATCCTACACTGACTGCTAGGTTTGACTTGTATTTCTTACACACATTTTACTGTAACCATTTTGTGTATGTTTATTATTGATTGATATGTGTTTGTTTCATACAGTAGATGAACAGCATATTGAAAGTAAAATTATGTAAGTAAGCAAGCTGTCACAACATGTATATTTCTCTTTATATTTCACATTTTGTTTTTATTATGTAATGATATTTATATCTCATCATTTGCTCTTAATGTTGTATCTCTATATTTGATAAAATGTCTCCACTCCATTTTCTGTTCTAACTTTTTCCACACTTCTTTTCCCCCCTGTTGTACCTATTTATATTATCTTTATGACACTTCCTAATTTCATTTTATTATTTTGTGTCCTTCGCTTTGGGTAGATTCAAATTATCATGTGCTTTTTATTCTTGGTTGGGAAAGCTATGAAATAGTTCAGAATATATTATTCTGTCCTCTTCTGAGGGAAGTGTGTCACATCACTTTGTTATGCATTTCTTGAATTCATGGGTCAGTGTGTTCAACAGTAACATCTGTGTCAGATTTACTTCCTCTAAACAAATTGATTTCAAGGTCAGAGACTCAGTCTAACCATAGACAGGCTTTTTCCTTAATTAGTTTGTCAGGACAGTGCTGCTGGCATAATCCTTATTCTAATAAGACTAGATATCCAAAATGGCATACAGTTCAATAAATTTTATATTATTAGAAACACTGGTTCTTTATCAAATAACAGCCCGGAGCTGAGACGTAACCTCTGACTTATAACTTAGAGACCGACTTTCTCTGTGTGTGTGTGTGTCTCTCTCTGTCTCTGTTTTGCTGTCTGTCTCTATCTGGCATTCTCTCTCTCTATCTGTCTCTGTTTCAGTCTCTCTCTCTCTCTCTCTCTCTCTCTCTCTCTCTCTCTCGTCTTGCACCCTGTCTGTCTCTGTCTCTGAACTTCATGTTTCCCACATGTTACTGTCTTCATATTACCCACAAGTTACTGTCTTCATGTTACCCACATGTTACTATCTTCATGTTACCCACATGTTACTGTCTTCATGTTACCACATGTTATTGTCTTCATGTTACCTACATGTTACTGTCTTCATGTTACCTACATGTTACTGTCTTCATGTTACCAATTGTTACTGTCTTTAACTTCATGTTACCCACAGGTTACTGTCTTCATGTTACCCACATGTTCCTGTCTTCATGTTACCCACATGTTATTGTCTTCATGTTACCTACATGTTACTGTCTTCATGTTACCCACATATTATTGTCTTCATGTTGCCCACATGTTACTGTCTTCATGTTACCCACATGTTATTGTCTTCATGTTACCTACATGTTACTGTCTTCATGTTACCTACATGTTACTGTCTTCATGTTACCTACATGTTACTGTCTTCATGTTACCAATTGTTACTGTCTTTAACTTCATGTTACCCACATGTTCCTGTCTTCAACTTCATGTTACCCACATGTTCCTGTCTTCAACTTCATGTTACCAAATTGTTACTGTCTTTAACTTCCTGTTACCCACTGTTTTACTATCTTCATGTTACTCACATGTTACTGTCTTTATGTTACCACATGTTACTGTTTTCAACTTCATTTTAAGATCGGCCATCTTAGGCCACACCCAGGAAGGCTTCATAACCTCGCCATATGACAGATGTTCAGGGATTAAAAATGGCTGCAAGAGTGCTGCCTGGGTGATACTGTCAATGAAGGCGTGCGGCGCAAAGCAGAATTGTAAGTTACCACTCTCACTGATATGACACTCTTTAGTTTCAGCTGTAGATAAAACAACATTAGGCGGGCATGTTAACATCATCGTTAGGGGGCTACACTGATAATGCCATGTGCGCGGATGGATAAGGGTTCAATGCCTGCACTCATCTTCCGCTAGCAGAGGGAAAGACTGGCCAGTTTGTTTTTTCTCCGTGAATTCAAGCCTACAAAATGTATAGGTCTTAACATATTGTCATGTAGAGTTTTTCATGTAGTTGTATCGTTAAAAGGAGGGAGAGGGACTAAAATGTTGACTTCTTGTCCTTGACTTGGGGATGTAAATTACAAGTACCTCTGAAGTTGGAGTGGGTTCACCTGATGGTGAGGGAGACTGGTAATAGGGAAAGCTAATCCACGTGCAAAAATCAGCACCCATACCGTTTTGTAAAAAACAAATGCAGGGCGATCTGCTGCCAAATCACCTGCAGCTATGTTTCGAGAGCGGGTATGCAAGATTATGAACTGCATCCGTAATCCCTTCACCATGGAACCGGCCACACGGTCCTGGACTATAAAAAGAAGATATTTCTTTTCCCTTGCGGTTATCTTTGGAACCAATTTTTAGTTAAGCTATTAACCGGCTTCATGGTGACGGGGTTACTGATGTAGTTCATAATGCTGCATGCCTGTGTTTGACACACAGCTGCGATCAATTTGGCAGCAGACTGCCTTGCGTTGGATTTTTATGAAATGGTATGGTTGCCGGTCATTCAGAAAGCAATGGCAAACTACTGAATGTAAACTTGTCAAGAGATCACAACAGCAAAACAATGCTGGTGTTGACTGCTACGTCCTGTCATGGATATGCAATGAACAAATAAAATTAACCAAACTAGGAAGAACTTGGAAGCAACAGATTTGGTTTCTGAGACAATAGTTGCGAATTGCTTGGCCTGCCAAAGTAACTAACAACGACTGTCTGAAAGAGGCTAATGAAACTAGAACATTACATACAACAATAAGAAAGAGACAAACAGCATTCTTTGGTCATGTGATGAGAAGAGAACATCGTGACAACTGGAAAGATTGAGGGGAAGAGAAGCAGAGACCGACCAAGAGAAATTATGCTGGATTGACTGAGACAGTGGAATGGAGGAATATCGTCAGCAGAGTTGATCCAGAAAACCAAAGATCGAGATCTGTGAAGAGTCATGAACGCCTGCACTTGATGAGGATGATTAACGGATATCTGTGGCTCAGAACAAAATGTCACAATCCTGCATACCAGATTTAAAATCATCCACTGAGCGATTTGGAAGCTGACAGCCTTGCATTGATTTTCATAATGGTATGAGTGGCGGTCTATCAGAAAGCAATGGCAAGCTGCTGAATGTAAATGAGCCTAGAAAATAAAAAAAAACATTTTTAAAAATCTGGGGTTTATTGCGACATCCTATGAAGGTCATGCCACTAACTGTATTAACTGGTTTTCTCAATACATGTTTTATCCAGCGCTAGCGTCTGTGCGTGATGTGCGCGAGAATTGGTAGCGGTTCTTGCCGTGACGGTAACTTACGGGGTATGTGAGCCGGTCGCTCAGAAAGCAATGGCAAACTACTGAGCGTAATCTTGCCTAGTACATCAACAGCAGCTGAAAAATGCTGGTGTTGACTGCAACGTACTGTAAGGGAATACGCAACAACAACCAAAAAAAAGCGCCTGTACCTCTTGACTGACTTGAATTTCCAGCCCTTTCCATGAGCTGGCGGTTAATTATCCTTGCAATCAGATAATTATTTGGCCATTGCCTTTTTCTGTTTTCAGTGAAAGTGTTTACAGACAGACCAGACACCATTACAGTCACAACGTCTAAACGAGGCAAAGTAGACTTTACTCCCGTGGAGCTCCTGGCACGAGAGACAGACTTTGTGTGAGTGAATCAACAAACAGCGCTAATTTGTTGACAGGTTGAATAAGATATAATACCGTGGGATTGTGATTTGTTAGGTCTTCACACATACTAGGTCTTGGTATTGTAAGGTGGGATGTTCAGCGCCTGTCCTCTGTCTTTTCTTTCCAGAACATTTGGGAAATTATCTGGAGGCCATCTTATGAGACAGGTTTCATCTCAGAGCCATTTAGTAGGTTATCTCATCTCTTGGATTTTCTACGAGCAGTATGAAAATCCCCTGCCAGGCTTGCTGGGCCAATCACAGGTTTAGGACAGAAAAAGTCTGACCAAGGGCAGTCCGTTCCCCCTGGCGAGCCAGATCCCTGTTGGCCCACGGTCTTGGTTTCCTGGTCTACACCACGTGGAGGTGGGGTTGACTTGTGTAGTCTGTGGGTCATCGACAGGCTACTAATTTTTGATTTTCACTGCTCATTGAAGAGGCTTGCCAATCCTAACACTACTGGCTGCAGGGCCAGGCTTTAGTAGGCTATACAAAACTCAGCTAACTCTTAGTGTATGAGCATGAGGGATCCTAACACTACTGGCTGCAGGGCCAGGTTTTAGTAGGCTATACAAAACTCAATTAACTCTTAGTGTATGTACATGAGGGAGTTGCGGTAGCACAATGGATAGAATGCTTGCCTTCTAGCCTGCTGGTCTGTGTTCAAATCCCCATCAAGGCATATTTTAAAACAGATTTACCTGGGTTTCCAAGCTAACCCAGACATAAAATTGAGACCAGGACATATCCTGAGGCGTTAAGGCATGAGGCATGATATTGGCTGTCATCCATCGAGTGTCAGTTGTCTGTACAAGTATGGGTTTAGCAACAGATGCCCAGTGTACATCAAGGTATGCAAATAGGTCCTTTCCTTCCTCTTCTTTTGTCCTTCACTGCCTTTTGCTGTCTGGCGTCGCAGGCTTGACTGATGATTGATTTCTGAACTAGGGCTCGCTGGTTGTTTGGTATGCTGAGATGTAGGTATTTAGGGTTTTAGTGACTCTGTCAATCCATCTTCTTCATGGTCTTCCCCTGCCTCTTGATACTTCCATTTTCGTGTTGCTGAAGGCAACATTTGTTCATTCTCACAAGATGACTTGCTTTTCAATGAATTTAACAACTGATGTTGCTCTAACTATTTTGTAGATTTCTTTGTTTCTAATATGGTCCCTTCTTGATTTGTTCGCTGCTTTTCTCAGGCATCTCATTTCCCAAGTAGTGAGCTTTTTTTCTTGTTCTTTAGTTAGTTCCCATGTTTGGCACTGATAGTACAACGTTGGTATAAAAATTTCATTTATAATGCTCTTTTTTTATCTCCATGGGGATAGCTGGATGTTTCAGGATGGGTGTCAGTTGATATGTAACAGTATTGGCTTGTTTAGTTCTTGTCTCCATCTCTCTATCCAATATGCCATCTTTACTTGATTGAAATCTATGCAGTAGTTAAGGAAAGCTGGCAAAAGTTAGCATTCATACACCTCAGTGTCTGCTAGCTGAGACTGACCATCTATGATCTGATGGAATGAACTGACATCATTTCTACACAGCAATCACAGACATAAATGTACAAAAATCAGGTGTTTATAATTGTGGGGGTGGAAACATAAGGACAAACTGGCAATCAATTAATGAGTCTTTCATATTTATTTACTAAAATAAAGACAAAGAAATAAATATAAATCCAGCTGGATATGGTTGGGTGGGCGCTTTAGTGAGAATAAATATAAATCCAGCTGGATATGGTTGGGTGGGCGCTTTAGTGAAGTCGCCAGGTGGCTATAGTTAGTCATTAATTGCGGTTCCAATTTTACAGCAAAGAGTCGCCCCATTATGCTCAGTTCCTGTGCCAGTGAATATCAAACAAAATACTCCTCACTGCCCCATGTGAAAAGTGGAACAGACAGGAGTCTCGACAAATCAACAGCCCACACAGATATATTATGCCGCTGCCAGAATGCCAACACAAAAGTCCACCATGAAAAATGCAGTTTATCGTCGATGGAAGCGGTAGTCACTAGAAAACCAGCAGCCACATATTACTGCGTAAGGCAACCCAGTTAGTTCAGCGACCTGCCAACCGTCACTTTTCTGAACATGCAGTTCGTACTACAAACGACCGCGGACAAATGTAAAAGCACTCCACATACAATTCACAGCTCAAAATGTCAATCCATGCACTCAACTCAGTAGCAGGGCGATGGAATCATGCACTACCAGTCCAACATGAAGTAAGTGCTTAGGCAAATTGTAGCCACAAGCATAAACACCCCAGAGGGCTTAACAGCTCAATCGCCTATCCTCCATGTTGGAGACTGGAAGCTGGCTACAGTTGCTATGGGGCTACACAGTTGTCATGACGGCGGTCAAACAAGGGTTAAACACGTGCATTCGTCATCTGCCAAAGTTAGGGAAGGACAAGCCACCTACGCCTCCGTGTATTCGAGCATATACAGTGTGATGGTTCTAGCACATGACAGACTTCGGGACTTTAACAAAGATATGGTTGGTTGGTGAATCTTCTGGAAGACCAGAAGTTGTAACTCATCAGTCTAATGCATTGCCATGCCTGTTGTCTGAGCACTGAACAGGATTTGCGTCTATCAGCCGGGGTTAGCGGGTTCAACCCCTACACCGGTCAGTTGGACTAAAATGTTGATTTCTTGTCCTTGACTTGGGGATGTAAATTATTAAGTACTTCAAAAGTTGGAGTGGGTTCCCCTGATGGCGAGGGATCCTGGTAACGGGAAAAGCTAATCCACAAGCAAAAATCAGTCCTGTGCACTAGAAGCAGTAGCACGTGTATGAGCTATACTTGAGTTCAAAGTGAGCAAGCACATAAAATCAAACCAAAAAATACATCTTCATAAATATTTTAGTTTTTCCTGGCAGTTGGAAATTGCAAGGAGTAAGCTGTAAATGGCAAAAAACATAAAATCTACGCACAGATTGATATTTATATTATGTGTCATTCTGGAAAACACAAACTGAGAGCTGACCAATGCTATGGTGTTCATGCACTGAGCTAGGAGCCTTGTTTGATCCAATGTACTGGGGTACTGATGACATCTCGATGCTCAGGTTACAGCAAGCAGCCATCTCCATAAGTTCTCCATCATTCATATCCCTCATGTGGACATACCTAAACCCATTGGGCCCTGGTGCAGTGTCTTTTGCTTTTTTGTTTTTTTAATATACTTTTTATATCTTCCAGCTGTATGATATCTTCACAGTAGGTATCTTTAGTGGTACCTTACAGATCCTCTAACTGAGTCTCGAATGTCCCCATTATTCTGATATGTCTGTGCTATAAATCTCTGCAGGAAAACTCCCCCTTTCTCTTTGTCTGTTGTCAAAAATGAACCGCTGTCTCTGTATATTGTACCCACCGAGGCATGACGATCTTTTCTTTGCATATTTCTATGCAATTTTCCGAACTTTCCCAGTGTCTCTTCTCCTCCAGTCTCATTCGCTCTTTTGCACAGCACTTGAAATCCTCCACCTTATCTTTCTTTTCTTGCAAAGCTTTCTCCATTTCTCTGGTGAGCTTTGGGGTGTCCATCGCACTTTTTGTAACTGTTTAACTGGCGCTCTCTTTGATTGACATGCCCGTTCTACCTTGGAGGTCCACCATGGAGGCTGCACATAAATAGGTTTGCCAATGACAATGCATGCCCTCTGGTTGAGGCATCCTAGAAGGGTATTTTTCCTCTCATATTTAAAGGGCTTACGTGTTCTCACAGCCTTGGTCTTGTTAGATTTAGCAATTAATACTGAACAGGGTAGATGGTCACTCGCATGATCAACCATGACAGTTCATTTTATATCCAAAAATGCCAATTGACTGGGTAACAAAAGCCAGGTCAGTAGTTGTGTCTACATCACCAGATCTCATTCACATTCTCGTTGGCCTCCCATCGCTTGTGCAGACTACTTCTGAATCCACCATGACTTCTGCAAGGGCATTTCATTGCTAGTTTTCCTCAGTTTGATCCCACATCGAGGCAGTTGGGTGGCTACTGACCACATCAAGCCTAGTATGTCACTGGATCATAGAAAATATGAACCTAATGCCGTATTCCCAATAGTAATTGGGGTGACATTGCTTAGAAGGTATTGTGCTCGTCCCAGGCTCCGAAGGTTTGATCTCAACATGGGGCTGGGAATTTCCCCAAGAACCATTGGTATCCAATATCACATGACACCCTGATCTCTTGGGTAGTGTGATCGGATACCTAGCCTGCTCACATGAGGATTAAAAAAAGGAGGTCCTGTTTGCAATTTGTGCACAGTAAAAATCACTCGGCAATGGGAAATTGCAAAGAGTAGGTCATAAGGTTGCTGCCCTGGTTACCTTGTATCCATGCTAGCTTTAGTGTGTTTTGTCATTGGTTTTTGTTATATCAGAACTTGTGAAACTGAAGTGCTTGTTCAATTTCTCCAGAAACTGCCGACCAATAAATCAATGGTGGATGAAGTTGAGAGGCTTGTTGGGTATCTTGTCGTGGTCAACTGAAGAGATTTCTAACAATTCACAAACCTCAAGAACTTCAAATTAGATTCAGAATGTTGAAGTTTGGTGTTGTGTGAATGTTTGTTTATTTGCATGTGTAATTTTACATTAGTAGATGGGGCTAAGACGGCAAGAAATATATAATAAGATAATTAGCCATTTCATGAAACATTCTTGTGTGTTAGTCGCGGTTCCAACTTCACGGCAAAGGGTTGCACAATAATGATCCATTCCTGTGCCAGTGAATATCACATAAAATGCTCCTGACTGCCCCGTGTGAAAAATGGAACAGACAGGAGTCTCGTGTGAATGATATGAAAGCAAGTATTGTATCAGGAAATTTGTGTTTTCGTGTTTGTATGTATACAATTTCTGCAAATATTCTAGAAACTTAGGGAAAGGATAAGAGTGGGCCAATAAATGGTACATGCTGAGGTTGTGGTGTAAATGAAATGGGGTTGAGGGGGTCTCTAGGGTGTAGTGGTTATGCCAGCTGTCACACGCTCTGAAGGTTATGGGTTTGATTTCGGGCTACTACATTTGGTTTCCTGACTGCAATTTTCTCAGAGATTCCTGGGGGTTGTCGCTGAAGCTACGGAGTTCATGTTTAGTGTGACGCTTTAGGCAGGCTGCTCTGCAGAAAGAGACGAACCATAAAACCTTTTCCAATGAAATCGATTTTCTTGCCTTTAAAACACTTTTTTTAAACAGCACAATTTAATGGGGTCAGTATAAATGTCAACTGTCTTTGGTTTTCTGGTATCCATTTTGAAAAGGCTGCACTGATATAAAAAATCTGGCCACCACTGAAGATTAACATCTGGTTTATTGTATGCTGTTATGTACTATTGTATCTGGTTCTGTGGCAAAAGGGTTACAAACTCAATTTGTAACTCCGAATACTGCTTTCGAAACACAGCTGCGGGTGATTTTGAAGCAGATAGTCTTGTGTTGGTTTATATATAATGATACAAATGCCGGTCATTCAGAAAGAAATGGCAAACTACTGAACAGACTTCCAAGAAATCACATCAGTACTTTTGTAACATGACCATTGACACAATAGTCATTTGGTTAAAAATTAATTTATGTGTGACCTGACACCAAGTATTAGATATGGATCAGACTTGACATGTGCATATTTGTGTAGTACTTAACATAAGTATTCAATATTTTGATATATTACTATCCAAAAATTGTACATTTCTTAGACTTGCATGATGTTTTAATATTTGCAATGGATCATAAATTTAGTTTTGTTTTAAACAGAATAGATTGCATGTGAAATGTTTTTTGTTTTTCTTTAGACCAACTAGGTTATTTATTGAATATGCAAGATTTTTTCAATTAAGACTAAATTAATGATGCATGATATATGCAATGTTTTAAAACATTTCACAGATTGTTATTGTTTTAAAAAAAAAATATATTACAAAAAATAATTTTGTTTGCTCATTTGCTACTTGCAAGTAAATTAGATACTTTATTATTGTTAAAGTAACAATTCACAGACATCTTTTGAGTTCCTAAAAAACTTCGTATTTCACAGAAACATTTGTTATTCTGGATAATGTTGCTATTTGAGTGAAACTACGAATACTTGCCTCACTACAGCTTTGCCATTCTGAACAAAATACTTGCTACTTGCAGGACAATTGTGCTATTTGCTTACCACTGCGACATTCTTGGAGAAATCTGGCGTGCGAAGTCAATGTTACTACTTTAATAAAACCTGGATATTGACATCGACTTGACTTTGCCATTTTGAATATATTCATTTTGTGATTGCTCATTGATTCCTTTAAGACCAATTAGCATTTTTGTTAAGATAAATTCATACTTTGTAGATAACTTGGCTTTTCTATTCACAATTTCATTTGTAATTTGAGTGTTGATATTTTCATTACAAATTTCTAATACCGGAATGGACATCAATCAATCATGTGCCATGCCGGAAAGCATGGGCGGTCATGACTCGCCATTTCACTCGATCACCAGAGTTGTGGATCAGTTCAGTGTTCCTGTCTCGTCCATGCCATGTGGCCAAGCCATCCAGGTATTTTCTTCTCGGTCTTCCTCTTGGTCTGTTCCCTTCGATCTTACCAGTTGTCACTAAGTTCTCCAATCCATTTCTTCTCATAACATATCCAAAAAATGTTGACTGTCTACGTCTAATTTCTCTAATCAATTTACGATTTTCATTTGTTTCCTGTAGTACTTGGTCGTTGGTTTTTCTGTCTGCCCATTGGGACATAGAGTAGCCATTTTGATCAAATTTGGTTTTATTTGCTGATTAGCTCCTTTCAGGCAAATTAGATATTTTTCTACAGTTAACCTGGTAGTCAGAAGATAACTTTATCAATCACAGATAAAAATATAATTCTTTTATAGTTTTGTTGTTTATGTGTAATCTTTGCTACTGGCGTAGAGTCACTTTTCCATTATGGCCATAGTAATTATTTTCTCATTCACTATTTGCAGGCAAAATAGATGCTTGCTAGCGTCTATTTTGCCTACAAATAGCTGATAAGCAAATAATTAGTATGGTCATAGTGAAAAAGTAGAGTACAGATGCTTGCTAGCATCTGCCTTGCCTTCAAATAACAAATGAGCAAATAATTAGTATGATAATAATGGAAAAGTTGAGTATAGATGCAAGCATCTACTTTGCCTACAAATAACTAATGAGCAAATAATTAATATGGTCATAGTGGAAAACTGGCTCCGTGGCGAAGGGGTTACGAACACGGTTCACGATCCCGCATACCAGCGTTCAAAACACAGCTGCGCGCAATTTGGCAACAGATCACATTGTGTTGGTTTTTGATGAAATGGTATGGGTGCTGGTCGTTCAAAAAGCAATGGCAAACTACTGAACGTAAACTTGCCAAGAGATCATAACAGCAAAAGATGCTGGTCTTGATTGCAACGTCCAGTAAAGGATATGCAACTAACTTTAACATAGTGCAAAAGTTATACTTAAACAGCAACACTTTCAAAGAATTACACATATATCTGCAAATTATTCTCTTCTGATTTATAAGTTTTACTGCAGAAAAATATCTAATTTGCCTGAAAGGAGCAAATCAACAAACAAGCAAAATTTTATCAGAACAGCTAGTTTGGATGATTGTCTAGAACGCACTTTTCCCATTTGGGAGACCCGGGTTTGAATCCTTAGTAAGGTATTTAATTCTTTTCTATTGGGGGAAAAAAGAAAACTCTAACCTGCACAGTTCACAGGCGACTGCACTAGCCTGGCGGCCTTAATTCCTCTGGTTCAAGACCCCACTGTCATACACGGCAAGCTACCAGGGCTGTAATGACAGTTTGACTGACAGCTATTCTGCTTGTCATTTGCTGTGAAATCTGTAATTCCCTAACAATGTTGCTATATTAATAAAACATCAATATTGGTATCAGCGCAGCATTGATACTCTGACAGACTCATTTGCAGGTAAAAAAAAGCAGTCTTGCTATAGATAAATTCAGATCCACTGATAAATTTGCTACTTGCTGAGACATTTACTATTTGTGGTCACAGTTGTAATGTTTCCAACATTATTGCTTATTTCATCAAGCTTATCGACACTGGCATTGACACTATGAAACTTATCAAACAACAAATTCAATCACAACACACAACAAAGCTTCATTAATATCAACAATTGAAAGTTTGTATTTATAAATATAAGAAAAATGCTGCAATCATTCAAAATTTTACAGTCTGCATTTTTTTTTATTCTCTCTGTTATTTTCATGTTTATGTGTGGGTGTAAAACATTCATGCAGGCACCACATTAAATCTGTTTACATCACAATGCCTCCCTGCCAGCCTACTTACTGCTCATGGCTTTAAAGATTTTGAAGACTGGCCTGGTCTGCCAGATTTTGAAGACTGACCTTGTCTGCCAGATTGACACAGCCTAAAATGGGTAACAGGAAATGTCTTGACAGGCAAAAATGGCCTTCGTGATATTGATGACACCACCCCTCAAGTGCCGATTGATCTATAAAAATATGGGACTTGAACTATATGCCTGATAAGCCTCAAGGCATGTAAACAGGGCACTTGTACTTGCTTACTTTACATGACACCCTACTGTTGTCAATGACTCAACGCTTTCAGTTCCAGATAACTGTTATGTTTAAGTAATGGTTACATGAATTAGAAGGCGTTAGAGCATTAAGTGCAATACCTTGGATAAAAAGTAATAAATGTTGGTAAACAGATGAGCTAAAAGCATTGGCCCAAATAAAGGAGTTTAATTTAACACTGGGTGGGTCAGATTGAGTTAAGAAAAGTAATTTATGGAATAGTTGCATATCTTTTGACAGGATGTTGCAGTCAATCCTAGCATTTTGTTGTTAGTTGTTTGTGATTTCTGGACTAATTTACGTTCAATAGTTTACCATTGATTTCTGAATGACCAGGACTCATACCATTTAATGAAAACCAATGCAAGGCGGTCTGCTTCCAAACAGCTGGCAGCTGTGGTTTGATCATGTTTTGCGGGATTGCTAATTTCGTTCTTACCCCTTCATCACAGAGTCGCCAAATGGAATAACTAATGAACATACGGTGCACTGCTTGACAGAATGAGTGTAGTAAAATAAGTAATATATATGTAACAATTAATGAACGTAAGGTGCACTG
Organism: Cepaea nemoralis; assembly: GCA_014155875.1. Classification (NCBI taxonomy): domain Eukaryota; kingdom Metazoa; phylum Mollusca; class Gastropoda; order Stylommatophora; family Helicidae; genus Cepaea; species Cepaea nemoralis. The sequence continues at coordinate 188,804 of JACEFZ010027629.1, read as the reverse complement.
CACTGCTTGACAGAATGAGTGTAGTAAAATAATATATATGGAACAATTAATGAACATAAGGTGCACTACGTGACAGAATGAGTGTAGTAAAATAAGTAATATATATGGAACATTTAATGAACGTCTGGTATTCTGCTTGACAGAATGAGTGTAGTAAAATAAGTAATATATATGAAATAACTAATGAACATAAAGTGCACTGCTTGACAGATTGAGTGTAGAAAAATAAATAATATATATTTGGAACAACTTGTGAACTTCCTCCAAAGTCGAAGAGTATCTTCCTGCATGGCAAGGAACAACCAGTCTGCACACCAATAAGCCAGATATGGGACAACGGATACTCACGCAAACCTCAGTCCGGTATGACATCACACCGATGTTGGACAACAGGATGTCACCATCCGACATACAGGACTTCACGTTGGAGTTCACAACCAGCAAATGCAAGCAAGCAACTAATGAACATAAAGTGCACTGCTTGACAGATTGAGTGTAGTAAAATAAGTAATATAACATAAAGTGCACTGCTTGACAGATTGAATGTAATAAAATAAGTAATATATATGGAACTACTAATAAACGTCTGGTGTACTGCTTGACAGAATGAGTGTAGTAAAATAAGTAATATAACATAAAGTGCACTGCTTGACAGATTGAGTGTAGTAAAATAAGTAATATAACATAAAGTGCACTGCTTGACAGATTTGAGTGTAATAAAATAAGTAATATATAAGGAACTACTAATAAACATGTGGTGTACTGCTTGACAGAATGAGCTAATATCAATAATAATGCCACAGTGAATTTGATATTCACAAGTAGCAAGCATGGCAATTAAACACGGCATTGATTACCTTCCGCATAAGACACAGGGGTAGAATATGATTGTCATATATTCATGCTGATGAAAGTAAGCTTGTTATATTGGCAAGCCACTGTGACAGGTTCTAATTTTATTGTTTCCAATGCTTGTTGTCGAGGGTGTGTCCTCTAATTTGTACTTCTTTCCACTTTTCTATGATTGCTAGTCAATATCTGTAAGTTTTTCTTGTGTTACTTGAATGACACTCTAATGGCCGTAACATAAGAACCTTTCCAGATTTGTCAGTGAAATGTAATGTACATGAGACTAATGTTCTTTCATTCATCCATCTACCCAATTACCTTGGGAAGAAAAGGTGTTATATGTTACTCTGGAATGACGAGGTACTTTATGCTATCTTATAATGAAAATATACCTTATGTTACCCTCAGATTTAAAAAATACCTTATGACTTCAGATGAAAAAAAAAAATACCTTATGTTACCATCTGGTTAAAAGATTCCTAATGTTACCCTCAGATTGAAAGATACCTTATGTTACTGACAGATGAAAAGCTGAATTATATTACCCACAGATTAAAAGATATCTTATGATTCCCAACCGGCTCTGTAACAGACACAGTTACCCACAGATAAAAAGTACTTAATGTTACCCACAGATGAAAACCTAATGTTACCCACAGATAAAAGGTACCTAATGTTACCCACAGCTAAAAAGAACACAATGTTACCCATTGATAAAAAAAAAAGTACCCAATGTTACCCACAGATTTAAAAAAAAAGTACCTAATTGTTATCCATAGATGAAAATTACTTAATGTTACCCACAGATAAAAAGTACCTAATGTTACCCACAGCTAAAAAGAACACAATGTTACCCGTTGATAAAAAAAAAAAGTACCTAATGTTACCCACAGATTTAAAACAAAAAAAGTATCTAATGTTATCCTTAGATGAAAAGTACCTTAAAAAGATCTTACCTATTGTTACCCACAGATGAAAAGCTAGTCGTGTATTACTCTGGTCTACACACATGATCTTGATCCCCTGAACAAAGGTGATTTAGACATCCCAAAATGATCATATTACACTTGAAGAGGTAGCATTGTGGAACATTAAATTACACATTTGAACTTAGTCTTCTTTTTATGACTTTTTATCCTCCAGTCAATCAGTCCTCAATCACCTCACCCCAAGCCCTCTTATCTTTTTCCATCTCCTGTAGTACCCTCCAAGTCCTTCCTATATTACTCAACTGTGTCTCTGATTCTCTTCTCCGTGTGTCTTTAGGTGTCTATTTATTTTGCCCTGTGGGTTCCAGAGAAAGTCCTCTCTTGTTATACAATTAAAGTCCGTTCACAAATGTTTCCCTCATTCACGTTTGATGTTTTTGAAAAGTTTCTGTTGCATCCTAATGAAATGTTTCTTGCCGTCTTATATTTACTCCCACCCAAGGAATATGTCTTTGATAGGTCCTAAGGCAAATCATCATGGAAAGCTGTGACATTTCTTTGATATCTGCAAAAATCTATTGAATTCACGCTAACAATTTTGTTTTACAGTAATGCACTTCAGTTCGGGTGTCCACTATGTGACGTGCTTCTCATTAGGAAATTTCCGTGCACCATAGTGAATATCCATTGGTGAACAGTGATGTTTCCATGTAAAAATTTAATACATTTCATAATATGCACTTCATCTCTGACCCGTAAATTATATACCGCATATAAACATAGAGACTCGCTGTACAATCTACAGAAGAAAAAAATTGTTGTGGGTGTACATAATAATACGGTTATATGCTAAACCTCATCATTATCCCTCAGTTGGATTTTTATACGGGGACAAACATTTGTGAACGCACTATAACAGATTTTTCTCAGTGTGTGTCCTTTCCAGCACTATTTCCTCACCTATTAATGATTTACTGGAATTGAATTCTCTTCATAAGCTCCGCTTGGGCGATTGTGTCCTAATGTGGATAGATCAGCATCTGTGACTTAGGAGTGAGGAACACAGTTTCACAAATTCCGACATACTGCGTTCGAATTCAGCCGTCGGTGATTCAGGAGCAGATCACATTGCGTTGTTGTTTACAATGGTGTGAGTGTGGGCCATTCAGAAAGCATTAGCAAACTACTAAACGTAAACTTACCTAGAAAATCACAAACAGCTTATAATGCTGGAGTTGACTGCAACATCCTGCGAAGGACACGCAATTAACTAGTCTGCAAGGGCACGAGTTAATAAATGGATGCCAGTTATTGGTAACTGTTGTAATTCTCAGTGTTTTGATCGTTTGAGGTTAAGAGTTAAATACTCTAAGTTTAGTACTAGCTTTAATGTATGTTAACTTCCAGAAATTGTTACTGCTATGAAAGCTCCTGTACCCTTCTTTTGTTGTTATTTTAATAGCTCTGCCTGTTCCTCCTCTTTGTCTGCTTTTCCACCTAAATGTGTGGATGATTCCACCTCCTGAAGTGAGGTTTCAACAAGAGAGATTGGGTTGTCATTTGTTTGATTTATACTCATTATACGAGGGAAAGTCCTTAAGTAACAGGAGTTTTATTATACAGTGCAGCGAAGAGTATGGACAGCGGAAAATCTTTCTTTGAGGACACAAACTCGCTCTAAGCAATACCCAAGTTAAAGGTTGAGAGTGTCAAGCAGTTTGCTCATGCACAAAAGCAATTACAAAATAGCTGCCTTACTATGACTAGCACCGTGATAAACGAGACATAATTCGTTGCAGTTAGAGGGTGTGAAACTTTGTGAAATCAATAGAAGAATGATAGTTCAGTGTGGAGCCAGTTTTTAGTCAGGGAAGAGTGTATGAATGGTTAGAAAGATCAAAACGCCTGAAACATTCTCTCAGGCATAGTTTTGTTACTGCACAACAACGCCCGCCTTCATACGGCTGCGCACACACTGCCATCTTAAATTTGAGATCTTGAAACATCCAGCATACAGTCCAGACTTGGCGCCATCGGACTTTCACTTGTTTGAACCATTGAGAGAACGTTTGTGAGGTTCGATGGTGTCAGATGATGTGAGGTAATGGAAGCGGTGCAACACTTGTTTACAAGCTTTTTCCTAGAAGACAACTAGTGGACAGGGAGAACCAAGTAAGTTGCCAGGGGCGACTGTTGTGAAAAAAAAAACACGCAAAATTTCAGGTTAGCACACTTGTAGAAAAAGTTATTCGTAAAATTCCTGTTACTGAATTATATCCCCGTGTATTTATATTTTCTCTGTGAATTTTCAGACCTAATTGTTGTCAACTCTCTTCAGGTGTGTCCAACTTGTATCAGATTTCAAGTGTAGAACAGGAAGACAGTGTCGTCAGCAAAGTCTGATCACCTTTTGCTTTAACATAGTCCACTGAATTTCATTTCTAATGGTAGTCATTGCCTTCCTCATAATCCTTTCCGTAGTAAGCAAGAATCATGCGGATAAAAAACAGCATTCCTGTTGCTGCACCTATTCTCATTTCAGTTATGCTATTTCCCTCTCATGAAGAACTCTGCATTTCATGTCTTTAAAGCTGCTTTATTAAGTTAAATCTTCTGTGTGATTCTATGGTGCCTCATCAATTTCCAGACAGATTTCATCCCAATGTTGTCAAAATAGATTCAATATAAAGGAATGATTTCATTCCAATACTTCGTTCTATTATTATATGGCTATCTGGTCAGTGCACAATCTGTGTGGTCAGAAGCCTGCCTGTTCACTCCTTAGTTTCGTCAATGGCATCTCTTAATACTATCTCAGATTGGAAGTTTGAATGACAAATGGTTAATTCCTACTCCGCTGCTTTAAAAGTTAAAAATGTATTCAATGAAACTTAAAAGAAAGACAACAGAAATTTAAAAAAAAAGTATAATCAATAATGCATTTAAGGAATAATTGCTCATACCAGTTCACAAGGCATATGATGATATGAATCAATGAGTCTGTAGGGTATATTTTTAATGACTGTGGGGTTTTTGAAAATATAGTCGTTCCAAGTTTTGTATTCACCCTCTCTGGAGTTCATGCAACATAAAAGGTAAAGACAAAAGTTAGAATGGCAATATTTTCAAAAACCCCACAGTCATTAAAAATACACACTGTACTGTAGCTTGTTTCCTCTTGTGGGTGTTTCTGGTCTGTGCCAGACTTATCTTTCTATTAATCTTTGTCTTTTCTTTGTAGACGAATGGCTAAACAGTTGAAACATTCTCCCTGTACAAATAAAACAAAACTTCACACAGTGCAAGTATCTGTAACATTTTGTATTGGAAACAAATGCAGTGACATGTAAATCTCAGAACAAAGTGAAATATACATCTGACATCAGAATAGAAAACAATTAAGACATGCCCAATTTTTCAACCCCAACATTCACTTCTTGTAGGTTATAAAACTGCACCCACAACCCTTGGGATTCTCAAATGGGCTGTGCCATTGAAAAAATGATGCATTTCATAACCTTGCATATCACTACAAATAACACATTCACATTAGACAAGCCGACCATAGTCTCACTCCTTTCATATTTAACTGATTCAGTGTCGAGGGATTATATATCTCCAATTGTGACCTCCCATTTGTACAGAAGAACGATATATAGCCATGCTAGAGCCATCGTGTTATTTGTTTCGTTTCCTGGTATCCTCTTTTAAATGCTCAGGGAACGGAACTTTACATTATAATACTTGTTCATTTGACTGTGTACCATTTTTGGCCCAAATCTACTTTTTGTCTGGCACTGAATCAGTTAAAGCTTGGTCTTTTCTCACGCGTACAGTCTATCATATAGATCGGAAATTATATATATATTTTATATAGTATGGCAACGTACATCCACGTAAAAAAAAAAAAACTACTATATTGCAGCAGCAAATATACAAGTATATTCTGTTGGTACATACCTGACAGCTTCATGTACGTTCAGAATAGTTACATTAACTTAAGTTTCACCCGCCGCACTGCCGCCATCCATATCAAAACATTTGGTCTTAATTTATCACCGGAAATGTGAATCTTCGAAAGTGAAAAACAGTTGTTTCTGTGTGGTTAACATTGCTTTTAAAAAATCCATGTTTTTGTCCCTGAACAATAAAACTTAAGCAACAATATTTATGGACTTCAGTGGCCATTTCTGAACAAGAATTAAGTGAAGTGGATAAAAACATTCAAAGAAAAAATAAAAACATTTATCATCTTGGTGACTGGAGAAAGACTGCCATGTTTATTACTCAAATTTCAGTTCAACTGTTTGTTAGTACAGATTGTTTCCTTATTATTCGGTTAACTTTTTCATTACATTCAATTATCTTCTGTTGGCTTTCTGCTAGTTTAAATTAAATTCTTTTTATATTTGTTTTTGTTTCTTTATTATATAAGTTACAAACTATTGGTCAATGATCATTATATTCATGAAAACACATGGATTTCCTTCTTACAAATGCAGTATATATGTGGGGACAATATAATAAATACAATGCTGAAAAACATGAATTCAAACACAGAACAAATATTAAATTAGCAATAATCTTATCAATTCAAATGCATTTTACGCAACACAATGCTGAAAACTTGCACCAGTATTACTGTGCAGATCTCTCTCCTCGCACTCATCAACACCAACTTTCAATATTGATCACTCATAATTCAGATCTGTGATTCTTAAAGTGGATGGTACTGTCTCGCTGGGTACATCTTAAGGTCCTCAGTGGCAGTGATTTTTAAATTGCTTTGGACTAAATACACACCAGCCAAAAAGTTTCCATGTATGGGGTCTGTTTGGGGTGTGGTTTTGTAAGCATTGGGGCAGCAGCCAAACTCGTTTGAGAACCACTGGTATACATGGCTGTTAAACAAAGGAACATAAACAGTCACACAGTATTTTCATAACCATGTAATGTGATATACTGTAGCAGACGTTAGGGTTGAGTATTAGAATAATTTCTTCTTCTTCTTACTAGGCCTTCAGATATCAACCTGAAGATATTTGAAGATAGCAGCCATCCACCTGAGGTTGACATATCCAAGAGGTTTATACTTGAATGAACTTAGTAGAGGTCAAATACATTATCAATACAAATGGACATTTCCATAGGGTTTATACTTGAATGAACTAGGCAAGGTCAAATACATTATCAATATCTTTCATACGTTGGACGATTTCTTACAAATATTGAACCGTCAGTTGAACAATTCCACAGTTAAATTCATGACTGAATTTTGTAAATACCTTAACTGAATGTTATTTTTAAACAATTATAAAACATGAAAAAATTGTATTGACCCAGCTAGATCTTGAAAACTGGCTCAATCATCTACATATGTTAACAGATTCAGTGCCAAACAAAAATGGATGGCGAAAAATTGGAAGTAGGGGTGTCAAAGTTATGACCTAAAAGTTGTTAATATGGTAGCATACATGTTGTATTATATATCAAATTAAAGGAGGTTGCTTACAGAAAACTATTGTATTTATATTTTAATTAAGACAAATTTTGGCGAGATATAAGCCAATGGCAGATACGGGAAATTGATCAAGATAATTAATCATCCCATGGCACTAAATCACCTAATAAACTGACTAGATATCTTGAGCGTACACAAAGATGTTTAGGCAAAACTAGTAACTAGCAGATTTAATGTTTTTTTTGGGTTAAAATTCTATCTGCTGACCACTGCTTTTAAATTTAGATCTCAGAGAACAAGACAATGATCAGGAAAATGGAGTTACATCTGTGTATAACTACACCAGCGTTCAATGTAGGTAAACAAAGACCTACATCTTTGCTTCACTGACTACACAAAAGGCTTTCGATACAGTAAGACATGTCAACTTGATGAAGATGCTTGTAGATCTACAAATTTATGGAAAAAAGTTTAGAATTGTAAAAACATATACTGGAAACTACAAGCTGCCATAAAGACTGGTATTAAAGAAAGGGGAAGGCAGATAAGTAAATGCTTAGATGGCTTGACCACATGGCATGGTCGGGACAAGAATACACAGCTGATCCATGACTCTGGTGATCATGTAAGATGGTGAAACATGACCACCCACCTTACCGGCATGGCACATAATAAATGAATAACTACAACAAACATCTCTATAGTAAAAGCCTGGACAATGAACAAGCAATTAGAAAGTTAAATAGAGGCCCTGGAGATGTGGATGTACAGAAGAATCTGTCATATGTCATGGAAACCAAAAACAATCAAATACAGAAGTTCTAGAATGAAAATGCGAGTTGATGAAAGAAATAAAAAAAGAGGCAAGTGAAATATTTTGGTAATGTTAAAATACATAACTCTCTTATAAAAACCATACTGGAGGGTGAGGCTGAAGGCAAGCGAGCAAGAGGTAGACAGCAATACAAGTGGGATAATAACATCAAGAGATGGATAAACAACAGTCTGACTGAATGTAAAATCACATTGAGAGACAGACAGTGCTGGAGATTCATTGCAGCCAATCTTCATTGTGGGGATGGCACCTGATTGATTGACTGATAGACAGTTGGAGGGTGACATCCAAATATTACTGCGGATATCTGAAGTTCAAATCCTTATGAGGCATCTCAAGTGTTCTTGATTTGAATAAATCAATAAGCCTGTATTTGCCAAAATAAATCAAAGCCACACAACACCTCCCTATCAGAATAGAAGAGGGAAAATTAAGAATGAATTTAAGAAACAAAATAGGCTATAATGTGAGCTGATTACAAATATTCAGTTCCCTTATATAGGAGAGTTCTGGCCTGTTGGGCGGCAATAAAATCAGTAAGTTAGCTTCATTTCACTGGTTGTACAGACCAGAATTTTATACATGCAGCTTGAATTTGACCTACATGCAGGAAATTAAAAATGGCAAGGAGATTAACTTTAAGAATACAATACAAGATTGCATGTTAAATGGTTGTCCAGACTAGATAGAGAAAAGCTGAGGGCATATCCACATTGCATACATGACAGTTCTCGTAACACTACCAGACAGTCACTACCCTACGAAGCTTGAACAACTTACATATATCGATCACTGGACGTCAATGTTAAGCTGAATCTCCCACACAGATAGAGAGAATATCTAGACAGAGAGAAGTTGAAGGCATGTCTACATTATACACAACACAGTTCTTATAACGCTACCAGATAGTCACTACCCTACGAAGCTTGGAACAACTTACATATATCGATCACTGGACGTCAATGTTAAGCTGAATCTCCCACACAGATAGAGAGAATATCTAGACAGAGAGAAGTTGAAGGCATGTCTACATTATACACAACACAGTTCTTATAACGCTACCAGATAGTCACTACCCTACGAAGCTTGGAACAACTTACATATATCGATCATGGGACGTCAATGTTAAGCTAAATCTCCCACACAGAGAGAATATCTAGATCAGTGGTTCTCAACCGGTGGGGAATTTTAGGGTGTCGGGGTGGGGGAGATTACTATTATTTCAAGGTTGCGTTAATACAAGAATCGATTACTCTATATTGTTTTTCCCTCCATACTTTACGGTTTTGTACTTCTTGCCCTTCTGAAATTAGTTTTATAACGTAAGTAGACCTGCAAATCACATTTTATGTAGACGTCTAGACTTGTTAAAGTATTTAGTTTAGTTAGTTAGTTAGTCTTTCCTCTTGAGCCTAAGGCGGTGCATAGGGCAGAAGTCATGTCTCTCCATGCTTGGCGGTTGGCTGCTACCTGTTGTAGATCTTGGATATTTACTTGGCCATTGAATGAGCCTTCTCTAATGATGGTTCTACGCAGGGTCTCTTTTGGTCTTCCCCGTTTTCTTTTCCCTACTGGTGACCATATGAGGGCTTGGTAGGGGAGTCTTGACTTGTCCATTCTGAGTACATGGCCGGTGTAGTTCCAACGGCGTCTGGAATTCAACAAATTTCAGCGAAGCAACATAACATTTAGAGCCAGAAATCTGGTTCTGAAACAACGGGAAGTTTTACGATGGTGGTTTGTCGGACCACCGATCAACCGTTTTAAGCCGAGCTAGAAAGAAACACGTCTCGCCATCTTGACCTAGAACCGGAAACCCTGTTAAAGTATGTGTTATTAAATTTAGCTTCCATTTTTACGTATACCCTGAGGTGGATGTGGGATATATATGGAAGAAATATAAAAGGGGGGCGGGGGAAATGGCATTCTGAACATATGGTGAAGGGGTGCTGGGCCAAAAAAGGTTGAGAACCACTGATCTAGATGGACAGAAGTTGAGGGCATACCTACATTATACACAAGACAATTTTCATAACACGACCAGATATGTCATTACCATACAAAACTTGAACAACTCACATATATTGATCATGAGACATCAATGTTAAGCTAAATATCCACACAATGAAAATGTCATATAACTGCTGTGTGAAATATTAGTGGTTGAAATGGTCGTCATATAACTGCTGTGAAATATGAGTGGTTGAAATGGTTGAATGTAAGATGGGCCTTGCGTGCCCAATTTGTGACACTAAAGTTCAATCATTCATACCGACTGCAACAAGGTTCACATTTGAAATAATGGCAATGAGATAGAAGATATCAGAACTTTTAACAATTGTAGGAATAAGGACCAGGTAATTGTCAGATACATCTTGATATTATGTAGGAGGTAAAGTTTTGAGTTTTTCTACCAGTTATCACTATTAGAATTTATAGTGGCTAAGATATAAGCGCAAAGGACTACTAGTGGCTGAATTATAAAGGTTAAAGACTTCTAGTGGTTGAGATATAAAGGTGAAGGACTTCTAGTGGCTGAGATATAAAGGTGAAGGACTTCTAGTGGCTGAGATATAAAGGTGAAGGACTTTGGGTGACAGATCTGAAGGTGAAGGACTTCTAGTTGCTGAGATATAAAGGTAAAGGACTTTGGGTGGCAGAGATATAAAGATGAAGGACTTCTAGTGGCTGAGATATAAAGGTGAAGGATTTGGGGTGGCTGAGATATAAAGGTGAAGGACTTTGGGTGGCAGAGATATAAAGATGAAGGACTTCTAGTGGCTGAGATATAAAGGTGAAGGATTTTGGGTGGCTGAGATATAAAGGTGAAGGACTTTGGGTGGCTGAGCTATAAAGGTGAAGGACTTCTATTAGCTGAGATATAAAGGTGAAGGACTTTAGTTGCTGAGATATAAAGATGAAGGACTTCTAGTGGCTGAGATATAAAGGTGAAGGACTTCTAGTGGCTGAGATATAAAGGTGAAGGACTTCTAGTGGCGGAGATATAAAGGTGAAGGACTTCTAGTGGCGGAGATATAAAGGTGAAGGACTTCTAGTAGCAGAGATATAAAGGTGAAAGACTTCTAGTGGCAGAGATATAAAGGTGAAGGACTTCTAGTGGCTGAGATATAAAGGTGAAGGACTTCTAGTGGCGGAGATATAAAGGTGAAGGACTTCTAGTGGCAGAGATATAAAGGTGAAGGACTTCTAGTAGCAGAGATATAAAGGTGAAAGACTTCTAGTGGCAGAGATATAAAGGTGAAGGACTTCTAGTGACTGAGATATAAAGGTGAAGGACTTCAGGTGGCAGAGATATGAAGTCAATTGCTTTAGCAGATGCAGCACCACGCACATGCCAAGTTTTAAACACTAACGTTTAATGCAGGCATATTTTCAAATACTCTGCTTCACACCTGGGTCATACTGGGGTTGCTTCACTTCCAGCAGGCTACAATTATGTCTTTTTTTGATACAAACAAAGGCTATCCTATGTAAATTGACATTCTGAACACAAATCAGATACATTACGGTACATCTCACGTGCAAGTGTTCATAGCTCCAACTGTGTTAGTGAAATTCAGCAGATCATTCACAAACTGAACACTTCTAGGGAAAGATGCAGAAAACAGGGCAGCATTTTGTATTTGGATAGTATGTTTAATTAGGTAAAAAGAACTGAACTCAGCACGGTTTGTTTTAATTTACTTGCTGCAGCTGTAAGAAATGCTCTGTTCCATAAAATTTGGCCACTCATTATAATTATTATTAACTTCAAAAATGTAACTAACTGGCAAATACATAAGATTCCATCAAATGAAGACAATTTGACCATGAATGAACACTTGACAAGAAAATTGTTTATGACAGTTCAATGATTGTTCCATTATTCATGTAGAGGAGCATTCTTATGAATTCAGTCACAACAATATTAACTAAATATTATCTGAACTAAACATTATTTAGCATTTACTTCATTTCACTTGAAGTGAAAAGGCCACAATTCCCTCTATAAACAAACAAGACCTATAATAAATTAAAACTACAAATCTGACTGCAGAACATTGAATGTGGTTTTCATAAAATGCATAACCTTAACATGTCAAATGCAATGAGGTATCACTTCACTATATGTCACAGATGTTTGAGAGTTTTATACTATTTGAAATATCTTGTGACAGCAGGCTTTTAATATAATGAAATATCACATCTCTATAAGTTATGATGACATGAAATCTCACATAAATACCCACAAATGAAGAAAGATATAACAGTGAGGATATGAAACAATGAAAAGGAAAGGGAAAAGAAAAATTATGTAATTTGTTACAGGATATCAAGGAATGGAAATAACATAACTACAATTGAATTTTCAGCTTATAACAGATGAACAAAAGAGTTCATTTTCTCTTATTTCTGAAAGCAAATTAGATTTCAAGAAAGTGAGAAAGACAGCAACTTAAATAAATACATTCAGTATAATGATTACAGACACAACATAATGAGTTTTAAAACAAAATCGCAGGAGGAAATACTTCAATACACATGTAATATCTTCATCTACTAGTTGATTACAAGGAGATGTATTCTTTTTAAAATTTTACAGATATCAAATCTATGACATACAACATTTATAACAAAATACTACAAAATACAACATTTATTCTTGATACTGAAAGTCTTTGACATTAGGAAAGATGCACGCAAAGGGGGATGTAATAACAGGAAAAAAAATGTACACTTAGCGAACCGCAACATATTGTAGAGTAGAAGGACTGGTATTATACTGGATGCACACACCAAACAAAACAGAAATACTAAACATATGGCCACAGAACTGATACTACAACGGATAACATGAAACCATAGAATCTCTGACGCAGGACAGTATGATAACATATGGCCACGGAACTGATATTACATGGGACAGCATGACAATATAGGGACAGCATGACAATATATGGCCATAGAATCTCTGACACGTGAAAGTATGACAACACATGGCCATAGTACTGATATTACCCTGGACACACTCACCAAACAAGAACAGAACTGATACTAAACTACAAAGCTGATAACAGATGGCCATAGAACTGGTATTACATGGGACAGCATGAACATTTTTTGGCCACAGAATCTCTGACACAAGAAAGTATGACAACAGATGGCCATAGAACTGATATTACATGAAACAGCATGACACTGTTTGGCCTTAGAATCTCTGACAAAGGACAGAATGACAACATATGGCCATAGAACTGATATTACCTTGGACACACACACATCAAACAAAAATAAAGCACTTATACTAAACTAGACAACATAACATATGGCCACAGAACTGATATTACATGAGGCAGCATGACACAATATGGCAACAGAACTGATATTACAAAGGATAACATGACACAGTATGGCAACAGAACTGACATTACAAAGGACAACATGACACATTATGGCAACAAAAAAAAAAATATGGCAACATAATTGATATTACACAAGACAACATGACAGTATGGCAACAAAACTGATATTACAAAGGACAATATGACACAGTATGGCAACAGAACTGATATTACACAGGACAACATGACAGTATGGCAAAAAAACTGACATTACAAAAGACAACATGACACAGTATGGCAACAAAACTGATATTACAAAGGACAACATGACACAGTATGGCAAAAGAACTAATATTACAAAGGACAACATGACACAGCATGGCAACAGAACTGATATTACACTGAAACATTGGAAAGCACATTACCATTCAGCAAAAGAATTAACTAAACACTGGACAGAATTACATCACACAGCTGCCAAAAATTGACACCAACTTTGCTTGTTACCTAACAAAAGCTACAACAAAAATATCCTGTCAGTTTATTATTTGTTTTGGGTATTAAAACATACCCCATATACTTTACTTTCATATATTTCAAGGAGATATAAACTTTTTTTTAGTTCAGTATTTGACTTCTTGAAATGGTTGGAATACTTGGCAAAAACTGCTACTGGTACCATTAGTATTTGAGAATTTTTGCTGTCTGTTGCAGATGAGGATGGAGCACATATGGGAATGGCTCGAGTGCGGTGATGATGTTCATATTGACTCAACTCTGGATGGCAATTTTAACAAGAAATTTGCTTGATGAGAACTTTGGAAGTCATGTTCTGTTTATATTCTTTCATTAAATTATAAAAACTATTCTTGCAAATACTTAAAGTAAAAGAGTAATGATCATACACTGTAACTAGTTAGTTAGTAAGTCGACAGATCATCCTCATTGCACATCGAACCATTCAGTCCATAAGTGCTCGGATCCCCTCCTCAGCAAACCCCGCAGCGTGCAACCGTAATACTAATATAAAACAAGCATAAACATATTTTATGCAGTCTTGTTTTTGAATGTATGTTTTTTAATTGATTCAAAAAGTGGTTAATATAATAAATGTATCACCGTCAAATGAAGCTAAGCTTTTAATGCAGAAGTAACACATGAGTGAATTCTTGCCTTCTCTTGTGATAAAATTGACAAAACATTGTTCTCTCCATGTCCTTGGTTACTGATGTCCTTGGTTACTGAATACAAGGCAATTAGTGGTTTGTTATAAGACAACAGTGGCTTTATCCTTCCTTTGTGGAAAGAGGTCAGTAGCGGCTTTCTCAGCTGGGTACCAAGGACAGAGCACACTTGACTGGCACCTGGCCTTCTTGATAGACATGGTTTGCAAAACGGAAATATATACCTCTCCAAAGCACAAAGCCTGGGCTGAATTAAGAGACCATGTATTGCCTATGCAGCATGATCCCTATCTCGACCCGCTTAATTTACTACAGAGGAAAGGTAACACCAATACACCTGGAACAAGACAAGCTGCAGAAGCTGTCGGATAAGCAAAAGAATTCTCTAGCTGTCCAACTTTCGCAGCCTGCATGACCACATAGTATAACTACATACATACAAGGATAAGCAAAAGAATTCTCTAGCTGTCCAACTTTCGCAGCCTGCATGACCACATAGTATAACTACATACATACAAGGATAAGCAAAAGAATTCTCTAGCTGTCCAACTTTCGCAGCCTGCATGACCACATAGTATAACTACATACATACAAGGATGAAAACAAAAGCATTCCCTTCAGCTTTGTGCTGGTCTTCAGATACTCTGTACACAAGAGTTACCATTGTGTTTGAATATCAATCTATGCTCTGTGGCGAAGGAGTTACGGATGCAATTCATAATCCTGCATTCAAAACACAGCTGCAGACAATCTGGCAGCAGACTGCCTTGCGTTGATTTTCATATACAATGGTCTGAATGGTTGTTCAGAAATCAATAGCAAACTACTGAACATAAACTTGCCAAGAAATCACAAACAGCCTTAAAATGCTGGGGTTGAGTGCAATGCCCAGTACAGTGCATGCAACTAACTTCGAACAGCATGTCACACTGGTAGATGAATCAACCAGATTTAGACTGTGTTCATTCGGCATCACATGTGACAGCACTAGATGCGAGTATCTATCAGGGCATTAATAATGAGTGTATTCTGGGAAAGCTCTGATGTCTGTGTAGAGAGACCAAGCACATATTGGAGGGTCCTGAGAGCAAAGACATCAGTTCTAGTTAATATATCAATCACTCCATTCTCTACCATGTTACCCCTGGTTGACTTTTCTTATACCGTTCATCTGCAGTGAATGACTTAGCAAAAGGTCGAGGGTTTATTGACCAATTAATTCCTCGTAGAAAGACATGCTTTAAATAGAATACATAACATCAATATAGGTGCACAACTATTATTTATAATGTAAGAGGACAAGCATTTGATTTAAATGCTTACATACAATCCAAGTACTATGTTGTGTATGTTGTGTGCAGTGCCAAGCAATAAATTATATTATTTCACAACTGACATCACTGGTCTAATCAGTACCTTGTATTTTTTTTAAAAAACAAGCAAGTGAAAATTCTGTACTGTTTTGTTTAAATACCATATGATTGCTGAGTGGTGCTATGAAATTTCAACTAACGCAAAGCATACATTTCTCATCTCTAATGCAGACTAGAAGAAATTAAGATGGCTGCCCAGGAAAATATTACAATATTAACAACCATCTGATGGGGTGTGTAAGCTGGACATTCTTAATGTTAGAGCAGGGCTATGCTTTCATGCTTTGTTCCACTTGCATTTCCATTAGATCTACAAGTCGCAGCCGTATCCTCTTTTCCCCATTTGCTGTGCATATGTAATCCACATTACATGGTTTTCTTGGTTGAGAAGACTCTATACTCCGCTCCATAAGGATTTTTGAGATCCAGAAGTCAAGGAGACTTATTTTAGTGGAATTGTTTCCTTCCTTCTCCGAGGCCACCTGCTGGAGACTATCGTCGCTGAGGTCTACAGTTCTCTTGTGTTTATTGCCAATGACTCCATCTGAAGTAGTGGTAGTGGAAACAGGCAGTTGAACATTAGAAGTAGTTTTGTGGGATGCAGATCTGTCAGTGTCAATTCTAACATGGCTCTCGTGATCTATAGGGCTTTTTCTAACAGACTGCGCTGGATACAT
This sequence comes from Cepaea nemoralis, assembly GCA_014155875.1. Classification (NCBI taxonomy): domain Eukaryota; kingdom Metazoa; phylum Mollusca; class Gastropoda; order Stylommatophora; family Helicidae; genus Cepaea; species Cepaea nemoralis. The sequence goes on along the minus strand of JACEFZ010027629.1, from coordinate 172,154 downwards.
CTGATTGGTAGATGAAGGCAAATGCTGGCTAGACACTGAGGTCTGAGAGTATACTGGGTAATCATTATGTAACATGCCAGTGTGGCCGTGGTTATCCTGGTATTGACCAGTTGTGGTTGGATGAGTATCTGTCTGCGATCTGTACACATTTACATGGCCTGTAGACACAGGTAGACTGGCAGGAGAAGTTGACGAATCTGGAAAGTGCTGCTGCTGCTGCTGCTGTGGATGTTTCGGATGGGCAGCTTGCTCAGAGTTTGGCATAATGCTTGTGTGACCAATAATCTTCTTGCGGCTCTTTTCAAAGGAAGTATGAGAAATGACACCACCAAGAAAATAGGTGGCGGCTCTTTTGTCTGACACGCCATGACCCTTTTTGCTGTTCAGTGCTTGGAGTAATGGTGACTGGTGTTGGCTGTTGACAGCCTCCATCTTACCTCCTGTGCCCCTGTTGTGTATAGAGGATGTCTGTTGTGAGTTCGGTCTACCATAAACAAAGCCAGAATTTGCTGTATAGTTCTTCTTAGTTTTAGCAGTCAGAGGTACAGTGGTTGTGGAATCCAGATCCATATAGGTAGGCTCATCATTCTCATCATCATAGTCATCTTGTTTTGAGAGAGCAGTCATTGATTCTTGTTCAGCCTCTTCACACGTGCTTACATTCATGTCCTGGTGCAGGTGGTCGTCGTATGGACGAAACAGACCAGATGAATTATGGGCACCATTCAGCACTTTATCAGTTGTTATCAAGAGCTGGAAAGGTGAGGCTTCTGTGGTAGTCCACGGTGATCTTTGCGGAACAGAGCTTGGAGGCGATGTAGCTTTACTGGAACTAACATGGTAGGTAGAGCTCGGTGCCTGGTGCTGGGTATATACGGGTGAGTCTGCACGGTTGAAAGAGGAAAGTGTCATTCCTGGGAGCGGAGATAGTGTGCCGGCTTGCCCTGCGATGGAGTGGGGTGATAAATGCTCGGGTTGTGTACCGCACATGCATGACTTGACCATACAAATGGGCTGGCATTCATCAGCTGTAGACTGTTTCATGGTATACTCCTGTCTATGTGCACGCATGCTGAGGTCTAATGGCTGCATATCATCATGGTCACTGTGGCCAAAGAAAGCATCAGTTGCCTTGTTTGATGCTGCCATTGCACTAGAGAACAACTGCAAGGATGTTGATGATACCTGAGACCGTGAAAATGATCTGGGTATTAATTTCCCATGCTGCTCTTGATGATGTGGTGGTGAGGATGAGACATTTGCTTTCCTAAACCTGCTGCCATTGTTTATAGGAGTGCTGCTACCAGAAGTGCACGGCTTACTGTTGTAGGGAGAAGACACATTCTGGTGACAGTTATATGGCATTTCTGACACGTAAGCAGATCGTTGACTGCTGGAATGAGGTCGAAGTTGCTTCGATCACAGGACAGTAATAAAACAGAAGCAGTTTTTGCTGAAAATATAAAATAAATGTGAATAAACAGATGGTCACGCCTGTGAGTCATACAAATATTACATACACCACTAAAGCCTAAAACACTAAATAATGACAGGAACAGCACGCTACTCTTATTTTTTTTTTAAATGAAACAATGAATAAACATAGTAAGCAGAGAACCATATAGAAGACAAACATATATCACAATATATACAAGTATTGTATTCAAATATCATACAGTGGCTGCCAATATTTCTGTAATAGAATTCCCACTTATTATTTCTGTTGTGCAATACATGAGCTTCTGAGAGAACTATCATGCTTTTCTTTCTTCTACAAATCAGAACAGTGTACACAAATCCTTCTGTTGAATACCTCTACACCATGAAATGAACAGAACTACCAGAATATAAAAGAATCTATTATCTCACAGACGAACAACACAGAACAAACATTGCAGCAGAGATCAGAAGTTGTGTGTATGTGTGGTTACTGTTTAAACTCCTCCATGCCATGAAATATGAAATACTTAACTTTTAAACTGCAGTTCTAGTAATGCGTGCTCGATACTTTCATATTTAGATCTGGAAACAAATACAGCAGTTAATTTCCCCTAAAATCCTGTAATTTTAGTTAAAGTTTTATTATAATATATTTTGTGTCTATAAATCCCCCACATAATAATGGCCCCAAAAGGAGTTGAGGTGGCCAGTTCACTTGCTGATTAACCTTTTCTCACGAAGAAATTTAGAAAATTGATACTCATCTTGATGAGACTGGGTCAATCCCAAAAGGTTGACTACTAAATTGGTACTCATCTTGATGAGACTGGGTCAATCCAAAAGGTTGACTACTAAATTGGTACTCATCTTGATGAGACTGGGTCAATCCCAAAAGGTTGACTACTAAATTGGTACTCATCTTGATGAGACTGGGTCAATCCCAAAAGGTTGACTACTAAAGACCATAAAACAAAGAACATTGAAATATTTTGGTCACTTGAAACGTCATGAAAGTTCGGAGAGAACAATAATGGAGGGGTCACACTGGATATTGTTTAGTTTATCTTCCCAGGCCAGAGGAAGAGGAAGGCCAAGGAGAAGATGGGTGCAGGATGTGGTGGATGATCTCCAGATGGGTGTATCAGAGGCGGGACATCTTCCTTATGACCGAGAAGTTTTCTGGAAGGCTGCTATGGGAGCGAGGTTCTGCAAGGGGGTATGCTACTGAATAAATGAATGAGTCAACCCCAGAGCCATAATACTAATAGTATGAGAAAAATAACCATACTTATGCTGGGGAATAAACTCGGGCCATTGTTTAGGCAGGCCTGTTCTATAACTACTGTGGCTTCTCCTCAATATAGAGTGGATGAAATCACGCGATATTTTGGGCACCGTGTTGGAGGTAAAGGTGAAAGGCAAACGTATAAGGGGAATACAATTGTCACCAAGAAAAGGTGGACTGGATATATGTTTTTACTGCATCATCACGACTGCCGGAGAAAGGCGGGTGGGGTTGGAGGGAGATGTAAGAAGGGACACAAGGGTTTGATAATGCAGGAGACCCATTTAAGTCCATCCATCCTGCATCTGGGCAACTAATTTGATGACGTGGGCAACTAATTTGATCGGATACAAGAAACGTGTGAACTGTAAACAATATCCAACACATACCCCTCGCAAGAAAACCGTAGTGACGTCAATGACCTGAATCACATTTCTCTCACCTAACATGCTATATTATATATTAAATACACACACACACACAAAATAAAGCCACCTCACTTTTATTGGCTACTACATTCATATTAATCATATGCTTTATTATTTCACAAACAATTATTTGACCACTGCAGCTTTATTATATACAATACGCCCTTTCGACGCAACAGGTTGGGATAGTAGTCAATAGTTTTAGCTTTAATAACTGAACATAGTTTAGTCGGTAAATTTGTGAACAAAGTAAATTACTTTCAGACCCCTCCTATTTACGTGTACTACGGCAGATTTAAGTTAAACCATTTAACACCTTTACCACACGGTATATACTAAGTAACACAACGAGCGTTGTGCTGTTAGAATCCCATGAATAAAAAACACACACAATACGAACGATTTTTGTGAACCGACTACGCTGTTCTTTGGCTTATGTGAATGCGAGCTTGAAAAGTGCAGGGCACCTATTTGAGCTTGCGTGAATCACAGTTTACCGTATCATCCCAAATAAGTGTCCGCGCCTGGCCTCCGCTAACCAATGCGGCTATACTTTACAGCTGAAAGACAAACTTCGAAAGTTCACGAACAGGTCACGTCTACTATCTGATGGTAAGCAGCATTCTTCTCTCGAGCTGCAAGCTGTAATGTGAAAGTGAAAACTGCAAACGTTTCACATATTGTTCACTGTGTGGTTGGTTTTGTTGTAGTTGGCCAAAGCTAAAGCACAGCTTACTCATCATTTTAATCCAGACGTGACCTGTAGATCAATGCGGATTTCGTAGAAAATTAATTCTATGCGCTTATAAAGAATACCACCGATACTGAAAAACATAAGTACATTTTGTTTTCGAATTGTTTTAGATCTTGCCATTATTCGGGCTGGGGAATTTTAGTCATCTAAAGTATCTTGCGTCAATAGTGTCACTGGATGCTGAATTATTTGAAGAGCCCTTCGTGTAATCAATATTGCCACTAGATTTTTTTTGGGGGGGGGGGGGGGGGGGGTGGGGGTTTGGGCGGGGAGGCCCAATTGACCTGTTAAGAAAACAGCTCTTACACGCATGCAGTGGTGTGTGTGTGTGTACGGGCTCTGAAGGTTGTGGGTTCGATTCCGGGCCGCGTCCTTCGGTTCACGAGTGCATTTTTTCGGAGACTCCTGGGAGTCGTCATTGGAGCTACGGAGTTAGTGCTTTGTGCAACGCTTTCCATGCATGCTGCGGAAAGAGACTGAGCCATATGGGATAAAAACCCGGTGCAATGAAGTCGCCTTTAAGCGAATATATATATATATATATATATATATATATATATATATATATATAGAGAGAGAGAGAGAGAGAGAGAGAGAGAGGGGGGGGGGGGAAAGTTTCCATATGTTCTCCGTCCTCATCTTCAACAGCCAGCGAAGAGTCCCAATACTAATGATACCCGTATCAGTCTGATTACAATTGATTACATGTCCGTCTGGCCTCTCCTAGGTGGCCTGAGTGTCCTCTGGTCACTCCCTGCAGCACCATCCTCTCCAGGTCATGATCTATCTGCCCTGTCGCACTATACACGTGATCCCAAAAGGCCTCCGCCCACATCTGCCTTGTCATGCACCAAGGCCCCACCGAGCAGTGCAGACCATCTGCCTGTTCGTTTCCTATCAGACCGACATATCCTGGGGGGAAATCAGAGAGAGAGAGAGAGAGAGAGAGAGAGAGAGAGAGAGAGAGAGAGAGAGAGAGAGAGAGAGAGAGAGAGAGAGAGAGAGAGAGAGAGAGAGAGAGAGAGCAAATAAACTATTTCCAAAGGGTTAAGAATTGGGCTTGAAGACCTGTCTGAAATCTGCCCTTCTTATCTTTTTGCTCTCATACATTATTTCAATTCAAACAGCACGTATGAAGCTAATCTTAGACAACAGAGCAAAATGCATTAAAACGCAAGGAAAATGTGCAGTAATAAATAACACATGACTCACTAAAACTAATTTTTGTCATGACTATTACGGAGAGAAGGAGCGCGAGAGAGAAACTTTACTGTCTTGTGTACAGCCATGGAAATGAAGCGAACATGGCTGGTTGGTAAATCCTATGAAAGACCTGAGTTTCGTTTCAACGCTCAACTCATTCTATAGGGAGCAACTAGCGAAAGACTGGTCAACTATTTCCCCGTGTGTTCAGGCCTACAAAATGTTATGGCTCTGTCACTTCACAAACTCATGGCTGGAAACTGATTTGGGACACATTTGAGAATCTAGATCCAGCAACTGAACACACGAGCAACTGAACACACGAGCAACTGATCACACAAGCAACTGAATACAGCGAGCAACTGACCACACGAGCAACTGATCACACAAATGACCCCACGTTTACAGGTTACTCCTGACACGCAATGCTTTTCTCAACCCATTTCTCAATTCCTCACCTAGCTGCAGCAATAACCCATTCTATTCCAATGTTTACTTTAAGTCAGTCTGTCCTATAGTGTCAAGATTCAGTACACCACATATAGACTGCCTGAGATATCCTTCGACCAACGACCCCAAGCCATTCTATTCTTGGCGATCTTCTTATAATAAAGCCAAATAATTGTGATGATCTTGTGCTAATGTGGGCAAATATATGTCTTTGTGAGCTGTACTCTCGCAGTGTTTGCATTCTCGTTTTCTTATCCATTCATAGGATTCTTAGCTGATAAGTAAATTTCCTTGCACTGATAACTTGTGCCCTGAGATGACACCAGCGTCCTTCAAGTATGCAGATCACTGACACCAATAATTGGTGTCCTATATGACCCACCAGCATCCTTCGAATATGCAAATCATTGACAACTTGTGTCCTATATGACACACCAACATCCTTCAAATATACAAATCATTGACAACTTGTGTCCTATATGATCAACCAGCGTCCTTCAAATATGCAAATCACTGACAACTTGTGTCCTATATGACACACCAGGATCCTTCGAATATGCAAATCACTGACACTGATAATGCGTGTCTTATATAACACACCAACATCCTTAAAATATGCAAATCACTAACATTGATAACTTGTGTCCTATATGACACACCAACATCCTTCAAAATGCAAATTACTGACAAGTTGTGTCCTATATGACACACCAACATCCTTAAAATATGGAAATCACTGACATTGATAACTTGTGTCCTATATGACACACCAGCATCCTTCAAATATACAAATTACTGACAAATTGTGACCTATGTGACCTCATGACCACTGAAGTGCTACAGGTCGACGTACATTTGGCTCCAGCACCATATACCCAATATATCAAGGTATGTAGGAGGGACCTTGACCTTATAAGTACCGTATTTGTGACAAGCCTCGTAAAATGGCATACACTGTGCCCAAACATATAAATATATTACAAGCCAAACTGGGTGGCACAAACTGGGTAACAATTTAATCTGTAATGTCAAATGAGATTTAAACAAAAAACAATGAATTCAAGAGTAGGCCACATATGTGCTACTACTTCTAGTCATTGCCACAACAGGGGAATGCACTGGACCGATTTTGCATGTGGATTAGCTTTCCCTATTACCAGTATCCCTCGCCATCAGGCAAACGCATTCGGACTTCAGAGGTACTTGTAATTTACATCCCCAAGTCAAAGACGAGAAGTCAATATTTAATTCCAACCAACCAGTGTAGGGGTTGAAGCAAAGCTTAATGTGGGCAGAAAAGAGGTCAAATTGACACTTTCTTAAGACATGTTTTGAAATATATGCACAAATTTAAGCTGTTATGGCTTGGTCACAAAATACTGGCAAATAAAATCCAGGTTGCAAGAAAAAGAATAAATTCAAGGAATGACTGCAACGCAGGAGTATGCACGGACACTTGGGTTCTCATTTACGCTGAGCTGAAGAGAATATTAATGAAGGATAACAAAGGGACATGACCAGATGACTCCAACACGAGACTGACTAACCTGATGTTGATGAATGTCAAGCATATAAACATAGCTGTATGACCATATGTGATGCTGATGAATGTCAAAAATATATAATAAACACAGCTGTATGACCAGATGTGATGCTGATGAATGTCAAAAATATATAATAAACACAGCTGTATGACCAGATGTGATGTTGATGAATGTCAAACATATAATAAACACAGCTGTATGACCAGATGTGATGATGATGAATGTCAAACATATAATAAACATAGCTGTATGACCAGATGTGATGTTGATGAATGTCAAACATATAATAAACACAGCTGTGTGACCAGATGTGATGTTGATGAATGTCAAACATATATAATATTAACTCATAACTTTTAAGTCATAACTGTGGCAAACCCCTACTTCCCATCTTCCTGCCTGCAATGTTTAACATATCATATACTTATGTAACTGTCTGCGATGTTTAACTTACCATATACTGTATGTAACTATCTGCAATGTTTAACATATCACATACTGTATGTAACTGTCGGCAATGTTTAACATATCACATACTGTATTAACTGTCAGCAATGTTTAAAATTTCATATATTGTACATAACTGTTTGCAGTGTTTAACATATCATGTACTGTATGTAACTGTCTACAATGTTTAACATATCATATACTGTACGTAACTGTCTGCAATATTTAACATATCATATAATGTACGTAAATGTCTGAAATATTTAACATAACATATATACTGTACATAATTGTCTGCAATGTTTAACATATCATATACTGTACATAACTGTCTGCAATGTTTAACATATCATATACTGTACATAACTGTCTGCAATATGTAATGTATCATATACACTGTACATAAATGTCTGCAATATTTAACATAACATATATACTGTACATAACTGTCTGCAATGTTTAACATATCATGTATTGTACATAATTGTCAGCAATGCTTAACATATCATATACTGTACATAACTGTCTGCAATGTTTAACATATCATATATTGTACATAACTGTCTGCAATGTTTAACATATCATATACTTTACATAATTGTCTGCAATATTTAACATAACATATATACTGTCTGCAAGTTTAACAAATCAAACCGTATGTAAATGTAACTCTGCAATGTTTAAAATTTCATATACCGTACATATGTCAGCAATATTTAACATATCATATACATAACTCTCTGCAATGTTATATTTCATACTGCATAATTATCTACAAAGTTATACCGAATTATGGATGTGACTATCTGCAATGTTATAAGAATAATGTATATACTGCAATGTTTTAATGCATAATTTACACAACATAACTGACAGCAATGTTATACTGAATAATATATACAACATAACTGTCTTTAATGCTACAATGAATAATGTGCATAACTGTCAGTTCTGTATGTACAGAGCTGTCTGCAATGCAATACACATCCTATGCATGTAGTCATGTAGTTGCCTACAATATTTAAATATTATACTGTAGAGCATACACAAAGTCAGACAATATTGTAATCTAGTGCATACTCAGTCAGACAGAATAAAACAAAACAGAATAATGTAGATAAATCTTATTGCATTGTATAATGAGTGTGCATAGTTTCCCACACTGTTAAAGGAACTTCTATAACTACCAGTATATTAAACATACGTTTTAAATGTATATATTATGTGTCTTTTGTCTGCAATATCAAATATATTCATATTATATAATTTTACTGTTCACATGTAGTCTTTATTATTAGATAATGAAAATGCGTGTGTTTGTATGTAAAATGTTTTCAGGTGTTGCAAGATTTAGTTTTTTTTTTATAGATGCAGAGATATTGATTTTTAATATGGCACTGTCACCCGAAAAATAAATATAAATATAACATAACATATAAGTTTGTAGTTAGAAAACGTTCAAAGCTAAATGTGTAAACTGTAATTTCTTCCAAATCCACAAATATTTAGTACTGTTAACATTGGTGTTAAATATAAAGCCTATCACCTCAAACAATAAATGTATTTAATATTTAACGATCACAATTAAATATGCACAAATATCAAACGGGTGCCTACACAAAGAGCGAGAATCCTTCTAGAGAGCGGACATTTTCATCCATGCATGCAGTAAAATATTCCCCATACTGATTTCCCCTGAGAATGTGCGGGGCGCAGAAACGTGTATTCTGTACACTTCGAGCCAACCAGCCAGCGAGATGAAGCCTGGCTGCCCCGCAAAACACGACCAGATAACGTGACTCCAGACGGCATATCCTCTTTTCCCCCAATCCCCACTATTCATTCCGCTTGTCTCCACCGCTTCCTCCCCGTACTGGCGTTCTTTCTGTCTCACTCTCTCTTCCCCTCTGCCTTTCATCCCTCGCACTCTAGCTCGGTTAAGTCTGCGCTAGTTGAGGTTTCGCGATTGTTGGGGGTCGTTGACCGAGGTGTCAGTGATATTCTTTTCCGTGAGATCCGCCGTATCTCCCCCCACTTCTCCACTAGGAGAAGAAAAGATAAGCAGAAAACAGCCTCCACTGTTTCAGAAAAACCAGGAAGTAATACTGGAACAGATTTGGGGAGGGATGGAGGTAGACAGCAAGGATTCTTCCACTCCATTCGATACGAAAAACTGGTAGACCTAATGCAACCTGTTTTCCCGGCGTTTAACGTTTTTGTGTTGCCTCTTTTACAATCTTTACAATTTCTCCAATCTTTATACTTGATTTTTGCCTCTGTTGCACATGTTACTGTCTGTCTTGTCAGTCTGGGTTTTGCCTATGCGGGTTTCTGATCCCCCCACCAGACAGTCTGTGAGGGAATGGTGGGTTAGGCGGTTCAACCCCTAGAGGCGGACTTCAACGTTGACATCTCGTTCAGAAAGCAATGGCAAGGGTTAGCAAGCTTGCAGGTAAGGCTACTGTGACAGACGGATGAGCCATGGACCAGGCTGACATTCTGAATGCTCTATGAGAAGTAAGTCGTTCGCGAGAACCAAGTGATGACTGTGAATCTACAGCCATGGTCAGGCTCGGAGAACAGCAGGTTAAAATATGTGTGGCAAAACAAGAACGCTACGCGGGAAGCCAAAGAAGATGAATAAACCAACACAGAAGTGGTGTCTTCAGTCGCTACACGCTGCGGGATTTACTGACGAGGGGATCCGAGCACTTATGGACGGAATGGTTCGATGTGCAATGAGGATGATTTGTCAACTAACTAACTAACTAAAGCAATGGCAAAATACTGAACGTATAATTCAACTATAAATTGAATTATAAACGAACTACTGTACGTATACCTGAACTATAAATTGAACTACTTCTTGACTTATAACTGAACGTATGATTTAACTATAAGTTGAACGTATAAATGAACCACTGAACGTATAATTTAACTATAAATCGAATGTATAAATGACTTACCTGAACATATAATTGAACTATACACTGAAATAATGAACGTATAATTTAACTATAAACTGAACGTATAAACGAATTTAAGTTAGTTGCATGTCCTTTACAGGAAGTAGCAGTCAACCCCAGCATTTTTGGGCTGATCGTTATTCCTGGGCAAGTTTACGTTCAGTAGTTTGCCATTGCTTTCTGAACGACCGGCACCCATACCATTTCATAAAAAACCAACACAGCTGTGTTTCGAACGCGGGTATGCGGGATTACGAACTGCGCCCGAAACCCTTTCGCGCGGAGCCGGCATAAACGAACTAAATTTTGTTGCGTATCCCTTACGGGACGTTGCAGTCAACACCAGCATTTTCAGCTGCTGTTGATGTACTAGGCAAGTGTTACGTTCAGTAGTTTGCCATTGCTTTCTGAACGACCGGCTCCTATACCTTTTTCGAAAAAACCAGCACCGATGTGTTTCGAACCCGGGTATACGGGCTCACAAACCGCGTTCGCAAGCCCTTAGCCACAGAGACCGGCCTACTGAACGTATAATCTTCTTCTTCTTCTTCTTCTTCTTCGTTCATCCGGAGTTTTTTTTTCGGACGTGATTGCGTTGTGCCTGTTTACAGCAGAGCTGCGTTCTTGCGCCGTTAGGCCGACACATCCGGCTTCTGCGGGCATTTGTTGACCGGGTTAACCTTCCCGGGGGGTTTCTTAGGACGTTAGACTCTCACTGTTGCGGTGTTATCTCCCATCCCAGCTGGCCCATATAGAACAGCCAAAGGCATCCTGGTCGGCCCTCAAGGGAAGGCAGGGGCAGACCATGGGCATTCCCCGCCATCCAAGGAGGCTTCCATAATTGCAGAGCCAACACACAGCGCTCTGGTACTGGGCTCACCCAAGGAATCGTCACGTCCTGCACATGGCTGCTTAGCCTCACTTCCGTATATTGGGCCTTCCGTTCACCATAGGCTGTTCTTCCAGAAGCCAGAAGAATGCTGTTTGCAGATGACATCCACGCAGTGAGCTTTCGATTCGGACTTTCCACGTAATGGATTTGCTATCCAAGCAATATTCCGTTTTGTGCCACTAGGACACTTTTTCCACCTTTTATGAAGCCCACACAGTGAGCTTTCGATTCGGACTTTCCACGTAATGGATTTGCTATCCAAGCAATATTCCATTTCATGCCTCTGGGAGGCTTGTGTAACCGACATCCCTGTGGTATGAAGTGTGGCAGTCTAAATACTTCTAAATGTACATTTAAATGTCAACCTGAATACAGTTAAAGTAAGCTGCGGTCGACTTGAGCTTGTTGATATCTCCATAGAGCTTGTCCTCGAATGAAGCAGGTGTGGGCCAAAATATCTTTCTCTGTTCTGCATATATTGGGCACTCTTGCAGCAAATGTTTAGCTGTCATTTTACCAGTTCTTCTTCTTCTTCTTCGTTCATCCGGAGTTTTTTTTTCGGATGTGATTGCGTTGTGCCTGTTTACAGCAGAGCTGCGTTCTTGCGCCGTTAGGCCGACACATCCGACTTCTGCGGGCATTTGTTGACCAGGTTAACCTTCCCGGGGGTTTCTTAGGACGTTTGACTCTCACTGTTGTGGTGTTATCCCCCATCCCAGCTGGTCCATATAGAACAGCCAAAGATCCTGGTCAGCCCTCAAGGGAAGGCAGGGGCAGACCATGGGCCTTCCCCGCCATCCAAGGAGGCTTCCATACTTGCAGAGCCGATACATAGCGCTCTGGTACTGGGCTCACCCAAGGAATCGTCACGTCCTGCACATGGCTGCTTAGCCTCACTTCCGTATATTGGGCCTTCCGTTCACCATAGGCTGTTCTTCCGGAAACCAGAAGTATGCAGTCTGCAGATGACATCCACACAGTGAGCTTTCGATTCGGACTTTCCACGTAATGGATTTGCTATCCAAGCAATATTCCATTTCATGCCACTAGGACACTTTTCCACCTTTTATGAAGCCCACACAATGGGCTTTTGATTCGGACTTTCCACGTAATGGATTTGCTATCCAAGCAATATTCCATTTCGTGCCACTAGGACACTTTTCCACCTTTTATGAAGCCCACACAGCGAGCTTTCGATTTGGACTTTCCACATAATGGATTTGCTATCCAAGCAATATTCCATTTCATGCCTCTGGGTCTTCATGCACCTTTAAATGTCAACCTGTATGTAGTTAAAGTAAGCTGCGGTCAACTTGAGCTTGTTGATATCTCCATAGAGCTTGTCCTCAAATGAAGCAGGTGTGGGCCAAAATATCTTTCTCTGTTCTGCATACGTTGGGCAATCTTGCAGCAAATGTTTTGCTGTCATTTTTCCAGTTCTACAATTACATTCATCAGTATCTCCTATCTTTAGTTTATTGAACAAGTGGTATTTCAGCCTGTTATGTCCTGTGCGGAGTCTGAAGATTGCTACTTGTTCTCTTCGGTCGAGTTTGTAATATGCATCATCCTTCTGGTGGCCTGGATGCTCTGATTCCCATTTGGTTCTATAAGTGCTTTTTATCAACCTCTTTGCCTCATTATAGGTTATGTCTATGTCAGGCTGTGGTAGTCGTCCGCCCTCTTTTGCCAGTCTGTCAGCCTCTTCATTTCCAGGTATACTGCAATGTGATGGGATCCACTGTATTATAACTTTTTTGGATTTCTGGCATAGACCATGGAGTGCTGCTCTTAGGTCAGCTAGTTCTGTGCTGTTTTTGCTCTTCAGTATTGAGACAGCTGACTTTGCATCTGTGAAGATAGCTATTTGCGTCTCTTTATTTTCCTCCATCAAGAGCATTTCTGCTGCAGTTTTCAGAGCCTCTACCTCCGCTTTGAAGTTACTTGAGAACTTTCCAGTTGCCACTGAATGTGTTTTTTTTCACTCCATTTTTTAAATTTAGGAGAATTCCTCCTCCTCCATTCTCTACTGAATTTTTGGCTGATCCATCTGTATATGCATGGGTCCAATTGCTGCTTGGGTAATGTTCTTTTATGTAGTTTAGGGTTATTTCTCTTCTTTCGGTTTCATGCTGAGTGTTCTTTTTCTCAATACCAGGAATGTTTTCTATCATCTCAGGCAGTTGCTGCTGTCTCCAAGCTGGGAACTTGTCTGCATTGTAAATGGGTTTGACTGTTGATATGTTAAGTATGGGATCTGCCCTAATCTTTCGTTTTGCAGTTTCTACAAAGTTGCTACGCTTCAGTCTTCCCTTTCCAAAACCACTAAACCTTTTATACATAGGGTGGTCTGTCAATCTTCTAAATTTTTCAGCTTGTTGCTGGGCTCTGCTTTCTCTTCTATCCTGCATTGGTTGTAAACAAGTGATCTTTTCTAATTCATTAATAGGCGTTGTCTTCAGGCTTCCAGTTATGATTCGCATTCCTTGATTTTGGACTCTACTTATTTTGTTAAAGTTTGACTTAGCTGCTGTTGCCCAAGCTGCAATGCCATATTCCAGTACTGGCCTCACATGTCCAGTATATAACTTCTTGAGAACTTTCTCATCTGCTCCCCACGTTGTACCAGCAAGCTTTTTCATGATTGCCATTCTTTGCCTTGCTCTTGTTCGATTTTTCTCAACCTGTGTCTTCCATGTCAGGCGACGATCAAAGGTGACTCCTAGATAGTTTGGATTTTCTTCATGGCGCAATATTTTTCCATTCAATACCAGCTTAGGTTGCTGAGTTTTAGTTGAGAGGGAGAACACTGTGCATGTTGTTTTCTCCTCACTTATCTTCACTAGCCATGATTTTGACCAGTCCTCTAGCGCTAATAGGGCTTGCTGTATTCTGCTGTTAGCTGTACTAATATATTCTTCAGATGTCCATATGGCTAGGTCATCTGCAAAGGATGATGTGTGTACTCTGGCTGGAAAATTTTCCGTGATGTCATTTATATATGCTAGGAATAATGTTGGTGAAAGAACTCCTCCTTGGGGGACACCTTGCTCCAATAGCATCATTTTGCTTGTTTGTCCTTGTACTTTTGTCCTGGCAGTTCTGTTCTCAAGGTAGTGGCTGATCCATTTGTACATTTTCCCACAAACATGCATTTTTTGCAGTTTTACTTTCAGTCCTTCCTTCCATACTTTATCAAATGCTTTTTCTAAATCTATCCAGACCGCTAGTGTGTGCTTTTTCTCTTGGAAGGCATCCTCTATTTCCTGAGCTATATAGGTTATTTGATCTTCAGTGGATCTGTACTTTCTGAATCCTGCTTGGTGAGGTGTTAAGAGTTGGTTTTCTTCCAGATGCCATGTTAGCCTGCCATTGATAATGCGTTCCATTAATTTTCCTACACAGCTAAGAAGACTGATAGGTCGATAGCCATTTGGTTCTTCCAGGTCTTTTCCTTTCTTTGGGACTGGTATTAGTATAGCTTCCTTCCATGCCTGTGGGACTATTCCCCTCTTCCAGCTATAATTTAGGACTGCTAGTAGTTTCTTTTTTGCCTTAGTGCCTAGTCCTATTAGCATTTCATTTGTGATTCCATCCTTTCCTGGTGATGTCTTCTTTTTTAGGGTATTCATTGCCTGTTCCATTTCTTCCATTGTTAGATTTGCCATCTTATATTCTGCTGCTGTCTCTGTATATCTATGATGTATCTGTTTATCTTTGATTGCTTTCTTCTGTTCGGCTGTAATATCAATGTGGTTTGCACTGGCATAGTGTTCCATTAGTGCATTTGCAGCCTTTTTTCCTGTAAGCAAGGCATTTCCTTGTTTAATTGTTATTTGTTTGTTTCTAGGTCCTTCATTGTTCATGGCTTTCACTAGTTTCCATAGTTTGTTTCCATCCCTGTCAAAATTCAGGTTTTCTGTTTTTTTCCTCCAACAATCTCTTGTTGTTTGATTTACTGTTCTTTTATATTTTGCTGAGATGGCTTTGAGAGAGATGTTCGCTTCAGTTGTTTGTTCTCTCTCTGCGGTCTTCCTAGCATCTTCAACTTTGTCCTCCAAAATTTGTAGTTCTTCAGTCCAGTATGGTTTGTAATTTTTCCTCGCTCCTCTTGGAATAGACTCAGTGGCCGCCTGTATTATTGCTCTGTTTAGACTTTCCACCATTTGCTTCATGTTGCCATATCGTGTATTTATGTTTTCACAATATTTGTCTGTTAGTATGGCAAATCTGTCCCAATCTGCTCGTTTGTAATTCCAACGGGGCAAAGGCTTTTGCTCCTGTGGAACATACTCCATATTTATTACAAGCTTGATTGGTCTGTGGTCACTACCTGCTAATTGGTCAAGCACATGGCGATCGATTTTGTGGAGGATGTCTCCTGTGCAGAAAGCTAAGTCTGGAGTAGAAGTGGTAAGCCATCTTCTGGAGTAGAAGCTCGGTGTGTCATCCGCTTTGTTGAGTAGATGGAGATTTGAGTCTATTTCCCAGTCCACTCCATCTCCTCTTTTGTCAGTATCTGGGTATCCCCATCTTTCTGAACGGCTATTAAAGTCTCCGACAACAATGCAATTTGTGTCAGTTATTTCCATGTTTGAGAGTGTAAGATCCTTATCTGCCGGGCTATACAGATTGTAAATTCTTATTTTCACGTCCTTTATCATTATATCAACACCTATAATTTCCGTTTGGTTGTCAGAGATCACAGATACTTCGCTGCAAGGTATTGTATTTCGTGTAAGTATTACAACTCCTCCTTTGTGTCTTTCACGGTCGAAACGTGTGGCCTGATATCCCTGAACTGAAAATGTGCGATTGGCGTTGAGGTGTGTCTCTTGAATGCATGCCACATCTATTCTATCTTTATGAAGACGCTGTGTTAGGGAGGCTTTCTTGTTATAAACTCCTTCTGCATTCCATTGTAGTATGTTGAGTGTCCGGGGTGTTTGGTCAATAGCTCTTAACCTACTCCTCTGTGCCTTGACTCCACAGCACAGGGGAAGGTGACCACCAGTAGTCATGGGTGGACCCCCTCGAGGCAGGGGGCCCGGCACTATCACCGCCTGATGGGACTTCACGGGATTAGCACCATAACGATTAATTTTCATCTGTGGCATCATGAAATGATAAAGTTACGTTGCACTTCTTTGTCAAGCCTGTGGCTCAGTACATCCGATTTCGACAAGCATTTGTTCGGGATGCTTTCCCTAGCCTTTGACTGTCCCCAGTCTACCTACAAGGCAGCAGGTTTGTACGTCGCTTGGTCAGGTCCCTCTCCCTTGACCTGTCCGACATGGGTGACCCTACCAGTAGCTGTGCTACCGTCGGCATAGCTCTTGGGGTCATTGGAACGCGCAAGCCCCTCTACCTCGTCAAGGTGGACGCACGGCAGAGGGGGTATAATCTTCTTATATATAAAAGGCGATCTCCGTCTGTCTGTCTGTCTGTCTGTATGTCCCTATGTCCTTTATGCGCTCGCGAACGGCCCATCCAATTGAGATGAAATTTTCTACACGTCTTCCTTTCATTCCAGCGCAGCCCACTGTCATATTTTTTTAGTGTGAAATCGGCTGCTTACCCAATATTATTTCATTTTTCATTATAATTTCATATATCTCAGGGGACCTAACTCTGTAAAAGTTATTTCAAGGGGCATAACTTTTCTGTATAACTTATAGTCATATTGTGGCATCGTTTTCAAAGATTTATAAACTCTTTGTCCATAGTTATATACCGGCATATGAGTTATAATAAATAATGATACAATCTGTAAGGCATTTTCAAAGTTTTCATAAAAATAATGCATAATGCATAACATTGTAACTCATCTTTTTTTGCTTAAAGAATGAATAAATAATAGTTACCTTATCTCTATCAAGTTTGAAGATTTTATATTTCTTTACACTGTCGCCAACTCTAAGAAGACATGGAACAACTTCAGCCATTATTAAATCTACAGGCATATGCGTTATATTCCTCCTCCTCCTCCTCTCCCCTCCTCCACCTCCTACCCTCTTCCTCTTCTCCTCCCCCTCCTCCCTCTCCCTCCTCCATCCTCCTCTTCTCTCTTTCTTCTCCTCCTCCCTCCTCCTCCCTCTTCCTCCTCCCAGCTCCTACTCCTCCTTTTTCTTCTTCTTCTGCTGCTGCTGCCGCTGCTCCATTTACCCAAGTTAATTGTTGGGGAAGATGTAAAGATCTTTCAAGTGCTCTTTCTAATGCTTTTTGTAAGTTGGTCTTCGTTTATCTAAGGTTGTTCTAACTGCAACCAATAAATGATTAGACAGACAGACAGACAGACAGACAGACAGACAGACAGACAGATACAGTCGGGAACGGGAACTTATATGACTACTCATATGAATTAAATGAGATGCTCCCCATCAGGGGCTGGGCGAAGCCGGGCCGGATCAGACAGATAGACAGACAGATAGACAGACAGACAGATAGATAGTCGGGAACGGGAACGTGAGCTTATATGACTACTTATATGAATTAAATGAGATGCTCCACACCAGGAGCTGGGCGATGCCGGGCCAGGGTCAGACAGACAGACAGACAGACAGACAGACAGACAGACAGACAGACAGACAGTCGGTAACGGGAACGGGAACTTATATGACTACTTATATGAATTAAATGAGATGCTCCCCACAAAGGACTGGGCGAAGCCGGGCCGGGTCAGACAGACAGACAGACAGACAGACAGACAGACAGACAGATAGTCGGTAACGGGAACGGGAACTTATATGACTACTTATATGAATTAAATGAGATGCTCCCCACCAAGGACTGGGCGATGCCGGGCCGGGTCAGACAGACAGACAGACAGACAGACAGACAGACAGACAGACAGACAGTCGGTAACGGGAACGGGAACTTATATGACTACTTATATGAATTAAATGAGATGCTCCCCACCAAGGACTGGGCGAAGCCGGGCCGGGTCAGCTAGTTTAACTATAAATTGAACTGCTTGACGTTTAATTTAACTATAAATTGCACGTATAATTGAACTTTTTTTTTAAAAAGTTGCATATCTTTTACAGGGCGTTGCAGTCAACGCCAGTAATTTACTGCCGTTGTTGATGTCTTCGCAAGTTTTACGTTCAGTAGTTTGCCATTGCTTTCTGAATGACCGGCTCCCACACCAACACGTTAAAACCAGCGAGACGTGGTCTGCTGCTAAATCGGTCACCTCTGTGTTTCGAACGCGGGTAAACAGCAATACGAATCGCGTCCGCAACGCCATCGCCACATGGGAAACTGAACGTATAATTTCCTAGGAAACCAATCTGGGATAGATCGGAGCGTCCCACGGGACATGGAACATTTTTCAATTGAGCATTACGGGTGTCAATCTCCAAAAGAAGGACCCAGAGTATATTTGTTGCTGTCCACCTACTGTTCCGTGCTTTCTGAATCTATTTCGTCTGTTTCTTGTGTTGTACTGCGCGTATTCCGGGCTGCTTAAACCTTTCACGTTGTTTTTATTATGTCGGAATCCCTAGCCGATGTATCTCACACTGTATCCATTTTTTGAATAATCTGCTCCACAGATTTTACTGTTAGTTGTATTGTTAGTTTTATCTGCTGTTGTTTGTTGTGGTCCCAAACTAGTTATCAGATATTGGTTTTTGTTAAATGTTTCTCAAATTTAACACGAACTCTTTCTGTTTGCGCAAAACCGGCTGGAACCGCCTAATTGTTAACGCCTCAGTATATTTGAAACTCGTACACTGATTAGAGAAATTAGACGTAGACAGTCACCATTTTTGGGCATGTCATTCTATGTACTGACGAAAGCCCTATCCGAAACGTCCATTTTGTCACATTTGATTAGGCGCTTGTAAAGCTAACCAATTCGAGTTTTTGCTTTCGTTCACTTACTCATTCAGTTACTGCTGTTCGTATTTTTGTTTTGGCCGTGTTTAGTAGTATTTGTGTGCAGAAGTCAACATGGCTGAATGGATAAGTACGCTGGCCCTGATGGCAAGGTAGCGGGTTCAGTTGGACGAAAAATGTTTTCTCGTCCTTGACCTGGGGGTCGTAAATTACAAGTGCCTCAGAAGTCGGGGTGGGTTCGGATGATGGCGAGGGAGACTGGCCATTAAAAAAACATAGTGTTTGCTTTTGTGGCTTAGGAACGCAGTTTCACAATCCAAACATATTAGATTCGAAGTCACCCGAAGGCTATTTGGAAGCAGGCGGCCTTGGGTTGATGTTCACAATAACATGTGCGTCAGTCGTTCAGAAAGGGAATCGCACATTGCATGTCGTGTGCAGGGCGCTGCAATAAAACCCAGCCCATATTGGCCGTTTGTGAATGACCAGGCAATTTGAGTGCAATAGTGTACTTACTATTGGATGTGAAACTTGGACAATGAGCAGTCAAGCTGAAAAAACATCTGATGGCTGTGGAAATGTGGTTTGTGAGGAAAATGCAAAGAATGTCATGGATAGACAGAAAAATAAATGACCAAGTGCTACAGGAAACAAATGAAGATCGTAAACTGATTAGAGAAATTAGACTTAGACAGTCAACATTTTTTGTGCTTGTTATGAGAAGAAACGGATTGGAGAACTTGGTGACAACTGGCAAAATCGAAGGGAAGAGACCAAGGGAAGACCACCGAGAAGTAAGACCTGGATGGCTTGGCCACATGGCATGGTCGAGACAGGAACACTGAGCTGATCTACGATTCTGATGACCGAGTTAAATGACGAGTCATGACCGCCCACGCTTGCTGGCATGGCACATGATGGATGGATGGAGCGGACCATTGCTTTCCGATCGAGAAGTTGACACTTATGTCCAAGTGACCGACGTGCAGAATGAGACCACTACGGCGAAGGAAGAAAAGAAAGTTTAACCTCGTCAAACCTCTCAGGCACGCCGACGTCTCAATGGCAGCTACTGAACGTACAAACGAACAGAAATTCACAAACAGCCCTGACATTCTGTGATTGACTGCGATATCGTGTGTAACAGGACAAATAACAAAATACTGAACTATTGGAAAGATCGGGCTGTGTGGCGGTTTGTTTCATGCTCAGTCTTCACAGACTTAGAAGGATAGTTACACATTAGGAGGATGGATGATAGTAGAATACCAAAGGACATCTTTTTGGTGAATTGCAGATGGGGTCGGCCTCTACTACGATACTAGGATGTGTTTAAACGAGACATAATTGATACAGGCATTGATATTGCACCTTGGGAGCAAGTCGCCGTTGATCGTGTTACATGTAGGGCAAAGATAATAAATTGAATGAAGACAAAGGGTGGAAATGATTGCAGATAGGTCACACACCGAGCGTGCGCGACGTAAGATGGTGCGTGATGGTGAAAATGACCATGTGTTCACATTCATCCATTGTGGAAGAACATTTACAGCGCGAATTGGTCTGATCAGTCACATTCGCTACCGCTATGGGTTGTAGTTAGTATGCCTTTTTGAAGCACAATGTAACAAACTATCGTCTGTCAAGACGGCCAGGTGTCATCGTGTGTGCCATCCCAGCTCAAGCTGGCTCGAATTGCTGTTGGATTTCTTTCATTTCTTGCACCATGTTCTTAATCTGAGTGCTTGTCTGCGCCGGTGTCTGGTTGTTGGGCTTGGCTGCTTGTCTTTTCTGCTCGCTAGATCTTGTTCATCTGTACCTTCAAATGAGTTTTCTGGCTTTGACGTTATCTTTTCCTATAGCGACATACCTCTGTATGTCTTGCTTTTCCGTTGCGCCCTCTTGTGTAGATTTGATGTGTCAGCAATTTTTCATTGTTTCTCTGCCTTATCGGAGACACGGGCAGCCCAGGTACCTGGCTCTGTGCGTGCCGAAAAAGTTTGCACATTTCCTGTTTGTGCTCGACTTTTGGAATTTGTCGTCTCTTTTAGCCAGTTGGTACTTACTGTCTACAGCCGGCGCGGCATGCGCAATCCCGCATACCGCATTTGAAATACAGCTGGGGGAGATTTGGAAGCAGACCTTCATGCGTTGGTTTTCAAACAATGGCGTGAGTGTCAGTCGTTCAGAAAGCAAACTACTGAATGCAAACTTGCCAAGAAATCACAAACAGCAGAAAAAATGATGCGGTTGACTGCAACGTCCTGTAAAAGATATGTAACTAAGTTAACGCACTGTCTGTAGCTTAGTCGTAGTGTACGCAGCTTCATACTTCCCCGATATACTGAATCGAAGGTTCCACACCAGAAGCAGGTGATTTAAAAACATACCGTTTTGCGTTGATGTAGATTGTATGAATGTCGGCTGTTCAGAAAGCAATGGCAAACTACTGGGCGTAAAATTGTATAGTGAATAACAAACAGCAAATACATAACGGGGGTTGATTGCAGGGTCATGTATAAGGACATGCAACTAACTTAAACATTTGGCCCTAATAACATCGCCTGTCTTGTTAGTAATCGCATTAGTTGCGCTGCACTGTGCTGTTAAGCCAGAGTCCGAGAACATCCGACTTCGACAAGCATATAACTGCCATAGGATGCCAAAGAACGAACAATGAGCACGCGATTAGACAAAAAATTTACAACGCGCTAGCCTTTAGACAGTCGGATTGTGACCCAATGAATGTGTATAGATAGAAGAATGGGTGGCGTTTCATGAAAACAACATCAACTCAATTTAAAAGTCCCCGGAGACGCTGGAAATGACAAAGGGGGGGGGGGGGGGTTGAATGAATCAACAAAAAATGCATTAAATATTTTGTTCACCTTAACCGACAAGTTATTCTTATAACAATCATGCTCGATCAACAAGTCAAAAGAAACAATACAACAGGAAAATAACAATTCAAATGGGGAGGATAGCATCAAAAGATGGATTCGGACAGAGTATTACCACCGGAGTGAAACGAATATGAGCAAGACCAATTACATTCAATTTTAACTGCGGAGACGACACGTGATTGATTTAATCTTTTGAAATAATAAGTAAAACAAAGACAATATCAATGGTAATCAACATCTACTCACGGAGATTCACTTCTAGAAAGAGCAGCCTACTTGCTTCAAAATGTAGTCCCGCAGTTGTTCAATCACTGGCCTGAACACATGCGCCAATAACGATTTAAAAAAACAATACACATGGAGAGGACAGCAGCACAAGATGGACTATAAGAAATTTACTACCACCAGAGCGAGAGAGAAAATGAGGGAGATTTATTACAGCCAAGTTTCATTGCGGAGATGATACGACAATTACTTAATCTGATGAAATAATACTGACAAGAAACAAGATATCAAAACAACGTTTTCCCGTAGTGAACCTGAATAAAGAAAACGACAGTACAGAGCGGCAGTTACACAGCAGGGTTGTTGAACACATACCCAACTGGATTGACAAGACACTACACACTGGCGATAGGATCATTGGAAGACCGACATACTACAATTGCAAACTTCGGCGTCGTACATTGCACGGCACGTCCTGGAAACCGGTCGTGTAACTGACAGAGACAGCGCTTTTCGCGGGTTGTATAATACACAAAATAGTTGCTTGTTAAAATTTGCAGAAGCCATCATGATTAATCTACATAGGCCAGTTTTGTGCAAACAGATAGATATGCTAGTCAGTTTTAAAATTACGTGGTAGACAATTGACATTACTGTGCGATCATGTTTATATTTCAGCTTAAAGGAGTTATCTAGTTATTTTACTCTATGTTGTGTGAATTCTGCAGGATGTACCTGACGAGATGCAGCGAAATATGCCAGGCAATAAATCGTACAATCAAGATATCAAAAATATACAAGATCAACGTACCGAGATCACTTCTAGAGAAGCAGTCCACGTGTTATAAAACGTTGTTCAGCCAGTTCTTTAGTCGCTGCCCTGGATACACGCGCCACCAACGATAAATAAAAACATTACAAGTAGTATAGAGGATAGCACAAAGAGACGGACTACCAGCCGTCTATAAGAGCCAGAGCCAGATTAAAAATGAGGCACATCTTTTACAGCCAACTTTAATTGCGGACATGACACGACAATTACTTAATCTCATGAAATAATACTGACCACAAACAAGATATCAATAGTATACCAGATCAACTCACGGAGATCACTTCTAGAAAACTAAGAAAAGCAGTCCAAAATGTAGTAGTACCGCCAGTTCGCTAGTCACTGCCCCGGACTCGTGTCCCGATAAGAAAAAAAAAAAAAGAGTACTAAAGTATGACCGATTTTCTAAATATAGAAGTCGCTTTCTGGCGGGGTGTGTGCTGGCACTCATGTTTATTTACTCTTGTCCTATTTTTTATTCTTTACTCCAGCTGATTACGTTAACAACATTTGCAGGCGGCCTGGGGACGTTTGCACAACCCCGACAAAGAGACATTCTTGTAGCATTTAACAAAAATAAAATCATATTTACTCATTGTTTTTTAAAAACCAGGTTGTTAATGTGGAGAGCGACGTTAGTCGGTTAACGTAATATTGTGAGTGCGGACGTGCTATTTCAAGTACTTCCGCATTTCGTCTTTTTCTGGGTCACAGTTTTTGATTAATCGATCGGCTCATGTGAGGTGGAGCAGAACGGAGGTAGACAGAAGGTTTAGAGTTTAGAGAACCTCGTTGTTGAATGATTGCAGACTGGTGCTGGTCAACTGAGCCAGATGCGTGGACAATGAATGTATATACACACACACACACATACTCACGTGGGCAAGCAAGCAAATACGTACAACACACACAGACAGACACACACACAGACGAAATTCCATGGCAGTTGGAAATCGAAAAGAGTAGGCTATAAGGCAAAATTGGTATATAAAAGTAAACATGTCTACGTTTAAACAGATCCCGTGTCTTTGGATGATCTAGAAGTGGACAGATTTCCTCAAAGTACACACGAACTTGTTAACCTCTGCAACACATGTTATCGTCTGCAACACATGTTAACTTCTACAACATTTTCACAGCTTTACGGCAGTTCCACCCAAGTTTAATAATATGTTAACTTCTACAACACATGTTAACTTCTACAACACATGTTAACTTCTACAACACATGTTAACTTCTACAACACATGTTAACTTCTACAACACATGTTAACTTCTACAACACATGTTAACTTCTATGATATGTAACTAAGTTAACGCACGGTCTGTAGCTTAGTCGTAGTGTACGCAGCTTCATACTTCCCCGATATACTGAATCGAAGGTTCCACACCAGAAGCAGGTGATTTAAAAACAGACCGTTTTGCGTTGATGTAGATTGTATGAATGTTGGCGGTTCAGAAAGCAATGGCAAACTACTGGGCGTAAAATTGTCTAGTAAATAACAAACAGCAAATACATAATGGGGGTTGATTGCAGGGTCATGTATAAGGACATGCAATTAACTTAAACATTTGGCCCTAATAACATCGCCTGTCTTATTAGTAATCTCATTAGTTGCGCTGCACTGTTAAGCCAGTGTCCGAGAACATCCGACTTCGACAAGCATATAACTGCCATAGGATGCCAAAGAACGAACAATGAACACGCGATTAGACAAAACATTAACAACGCGCTAGCCTTTAGATAGTCGGACCGTGACCCAAGGAATGTGTATAGATAATAGAATAGGTGGCGGCGTTTCATGAAAACAACATCAACCCAATTTACAAGTCCCAGAGACGCTGGGGATGACAAGGGAGGTGGTAGAATCAACAGGAAATGCATTAAATATTTTGTTCACATTAACCGACAAGTTATTCTTATAACAATCATGCTCGATCAACAAGTCAAAGGAAACAATACTAATAATGGGGTTCAAGGGTGACATAGACTTTCACGGGTGGGCCGGGGGATAGTGAATAAAGACAGGAGTCTGGAAAAATTGGGGACAGTTGAATTCTGACATTGACCTCTGAGCTACATAACTAAACATGACTCACTACCCTCGAGAAAGGAACGAAGAAAAATAATCGTATAGGAGATCAGCACAGCTGAATTGATAAGAACGCTCGTTCTTAAACATCCGGTGTGCTGATACCGAGGTAGCAGGTTTAACCCCTACACCGGTCAGTTGGACTAAAATGATGACTTCTCGTCCTTGACCTGGTGACCACTGAAGTCGGAGTGGGTTCGCCTGATGGCGAAAGACACTGGTAATTCACTCATTCATTCATTCAGTAGCATGTCCTTTGCAGAACCATAACAACTTCCATAACAACCTTCCGGAAAACCTCTCGATCACAAGCAAAATGTCCCGCGTCAGATACACCCATCTGAAGATCATCCGCCACATCCTGCACCCATCTTCTCTTTGGCCTTCCTCTTCCTCTCTTCCCAGGCATATACCCCTCCATTATTGTTCTCTCCAAACTTTCATTACGTTTCAAGTGACCAAAATATATCAATTTTCTTTGTTTTATCGTCTTTAATAGCCAACCCCCTGCAATATTCAGCTATTGAAGTATGGATGCACTTGTTCTCTTCTTTACCCAAGATATTCTTAGAACCCGTCTATAACATTTATATTCAAAGGGATTTATGCGATGTTCAGCTTGTTTAGTAAGTGTCCAGGTCTCACAGGCGTATGTTGCAATGGGAAAGATGCATGCTCTTAAAAATCTAGTTTTTGTAGTTCTATCTGTCCCACTGCATAATTTATTCAATTTTTTAGTCCTTGAAGAGCAATTGATAGTCGTCATTTAATTTCTTTCATTGTGTCACCATTGTTGGTAATCAATGACCCAAGATATTCAAAATTTTCAACCATCTCCAATCTTTCCTCATTAACATATATTTCATTCTCCATAGTAGTTTTATCTGTATGCATTATCTTTGTTTTTGCTATGTTAAGATATAAGTTCTGATTTTCACTATTTCTTTGGGTTGAGGTTATTAAGTTTTCTATACCATTCTGTGATGTGGACAGTAATACTGTATGACCAGCATATATTAAACAAATAGGGTGACAGCACACAGCCCTGACGGACTCCTTGCTTGATGTAAAACCAATTTGATGTCTCACCATCTATTCTAACCACTTCTTGTTGGTCTAGATAGAGCATTTTTATGAGTTGTACTACATGTGATGGAAAGCCCATATTCCTCATGATTTCCCTAAAGTTTCTGATGTTGTACACAGTCAAATGCCCGTGACTGCTCCACAAAACACGAGAATAGGTTACATTAAATTCTCTGCACTTCTCTATTATTAAATGCATGTTGGAGCATGTGATCTCTTGTTCTTTTTCCTTGTCTAAATCCAGCCTGAACCACGTTAATCTCTTCTTCCATTTTCTTACGAAGTCTTCCCATTATGATTTTTAGTATAATTTTATAGTTGGTGCATACATTAAGGTTGCCCTTTTTTGGGTATTGGAATGAAGATAGTTCTCTTCCAATCTTTTGGCCATATGCCACTTTCCATATAGTTTTACATAATGCGTGATAGATTTGTATGCTTTCTTCTCCTTCCGCTTTAATTAGTTCAGCTGGTATCTCATCACATCCTGGTGATTTGCCATTCCTCAGATTCTTTATTGCCCATGCAATTTCATCTAATGAGGGTTCAGGTTCTATCTCTGCTGTCATTAGTTCATGTATATCATTCGTATCCTCACAGTCATTCATATCATACATTCCACTGCAGTATTCCTGCCATCTTTCTAGAATTTGTCTAGATTCTGTTAAGGTATTTCTCAACTTGTCACAGATAACATTTAGGTTGAACATTTCTTGTCAATAACTTCATTTCTTTGAACATTTCGTAATCTCTTCCATTCTTATGATATTGCTCTATTTTAATACATCAATCTTGTATATATTGGTTTTTGTCATTTCTTGTGTTCTTTCTTATTTCTCGGGTTATAGATTTATACTTCATCCTGCTGTTATCGGTTTCTCCTTTCTTTTTCAGTTCCCTTTGTTGTTTTATTAATTCTAACGTGCATGGATTAATCCATGGCTTATGCTGCTTAATCCTGGTTGGAATTAAATCTTTGGCTGCAGTTATCAAGATATCTCTAGCTTGTACTGCCAGTTCATCAAGTGCCATTTCCTCTTGTACAGACATTAAGATCTCAAAACGATTCCTCACTTCTACGTTGTATGCATCTGGTATTACTGTGAGATCAAAACGAAGTGGCCTTGGTCCTCGGGTAAGCTTTTTGAGTTTTAATTTCAGATCTGCTTCTAATAACTGATGATCTGTAATATGGAAAGCTAATCCACAAGCAAACATCAATCCCAGTGCAATAGAATGATTAGAGCGTGTATGGACTACGCATGAGTTCAAATCTAGCGAACGCAAAAGAATCACATTTACAGCAGACAAACTGCGCGTCTGCCGATGAAGAGTTAATGGGTTCAGTGATGAAAATGCTAATCTTCTTAGATAACAATAGTTCTTTGGGCTCACATCGGGATAATTGAAACAGTTTTAATCAGTGCTAGGACAGAATTCAGGCTGTAATCATGGCTACCCGGACACCGTGACCTGACCAACTTCACGATATGAGCAAGATCAACACACAAAATTAGGTCAGAAGCAATCAATAGATCTTCGTGTTTTTCTTGTAAGAAATTCTCTTGCATTACATTTTTCCCCCTCGCATATCCTTTTTTACAGTACATTGCAGTCAACACCAGCATTTTTCAACTGTTGTTGATGTCTTGGCAAGTTTTACGTTCAGTAGTTTTCACTCATTACTGTAATTTATTGTCATTTACTGCCAGTATAATACCTTGAAGCATGTGCGAGGGGGGGGGTTTCTTTGAGCCTGAGGAATTAAGGCCGCCTGGCTAGCGCAGTCGCCGCGAACTGTGCAGGTTAGCATTTTACTTTTTCCCCCAACAGAAAAAAATCCCACACCTTACCGTGGATTCGAACCCGGGTCTCCCGAAGGAGAATCCGGCGTTCTAGCCACTCGGCCAGACGCTCCTCTTCATGCATTACTGCACGGTATTATTCAGAGTACTTTACAGATGGTGATGCCACTTGTACACATGGTTGCTAATGTGTATATATACATATAAATTCAAGCTGATAATAGTAATACTACGATGGGACTTCAAATGGAAACCTGAAATGAAGTTTACTTTCTGTGTGTGTAAATATATTCTGAAAAAGTAAAGAACAAATGTATCATTTGTCAATGTAGTTACCACTGCATTCAACGCAAGCACTCCAGCGCCGATAAAGTGCTTGGATTCCTGTTTTAAAAACGACTCTGGGGTCAATACTTGTTGTGCGTGAACCTGTCGTGAACAGTCTGTCACAGAAGTCACACCGTTTTGAAACTCCCTACTCCACTCATGCCGGACTCCCTGGTCTAGGGGTTACGCGACTTTCTCCGTAAAGCCGTATACTCTCGTGAGTAACGTGACGTGCGTGAGAATCGGTAGCCGTTCTCTCCGCGTCGGTAACTTACGGGGTATATGTGAGCCGGTCGCTCAGATAGCAATGGCAAACTACTGAGCGTAATCTTGCCAAGAAATCAACAATCAGCTGAAAGATGCTGATGTTGACAGCGATGTCTTGTAAAGGATATGCGGAAAAAAAAATAAAAATCCACTCATACATTTGCCGGATTGACAGGCATACATCACCATAGTCGACATTCATTCCCCGATGAATTTCTAAAAGTTTCATCCTTTCACTGATTAAAACCAAAACAAAATACGGATATCAGAACGCTGCTTGTCTTTGGTGCGTGTCAAAAGTGGGGCGGACATTTTTAAACTGTCCTTAAGACGTCACCTTGTTCTTCTGCACCGTGATGTCACGTGCAAAACACTATTGACAACCTTAACAACAATATCGACAGGTTACAAGACAATGGCATGGTTATTGTAAATTCTATCACACTTTAAAGGTTTTAATTTTAAGCCCGCCTCGTATATGAGCAAACAGAGTGCTATCCTTATTTGTACATATATGCTATAATGATGTGTACAAACAGGGTGATATCATTATATGTATATACAGGGTTCTATGTATGTATGTTCATACCGTATACCGTTAGCTATTAGCATCTGTATAAAAATGTTGCATGTCCTTAGCAGTATAAGCGATCAACTCCGGTTGATTTTCTAGGCAATTTTCTCGTAATCCACAAGCAAACATCAGTCAGTACGCTAGAAGTAGTAGTAGCATGTGTATCGACTACGCAGGAGTTCAAAGCAAAAAAAAAAATCACAAGTGTTATAATGTCACAAAGGACACACATAAAGCTAGTTGGAACAAAACAAACAAACAAACACGAAGAAGAAAACAAGCAAACGAATGGTGCCAGATTTCTTTAGTATAGAGCAGTGTTTCCCAACCTTTTTTGTGCTATGCCCCACCTAAGCCTTTCAAAATTTCTTACGCCCCCTCACCCACATTACATATACATTATTTTTAATATTCAAAAATTGAAATGTTCACTAAAGAAGCTTGAATGATAGGTTTTACGAAGACATCAATAGGAAATTATTGAGCAAACACAGTAAGTAAATTTTCAAAACATATATTTATAATGGAGAACTGAAATTCAAGTAGAAAATAATTTTAATGAAAGATTTTTCTATATTATTTTAATTATTAGTAATTATTTATTATTTAAATTTAGTGAGATAATTGCGCTTGATGCCTGCTGCAAAGAGATTCTATGTCAGGTTCCAATTTAGTTAACTTCAGTCTCAAGTCTGCCTGTTTTGTTATATCCAGCCGATTTCTTTCATTTTCGAAGTGCCCCCCTTAACAATCGAATTGCCCCCCCCCCCCCCCCCCTGTGGGGCGTGGGCCCCACGTTGGGAAACACTGGTATAAAGGGTTAAATGTCCGAAGTACAATCACATACTTCGCGGTTATTGGTACATTCGAATGAAAGCCAATCATACATGAAGAGTTGCACTTTCTTGCCCCTTTAACAACGAAGGTTTGCCTAGGTCCAACAACCACTTTCTTATCTCGTTTAACAACGAAAATTTGCCTGATACCAACACTCACTTTCTTGCCTTGTTTAATAATGAAGATTCGCTTGCAACCAACACCCACTTTCTTGCCTTGTTTAACAACGAAGATTTTCCTAGGACCAACACCCATTTTCTTTCCTCGTTTAACAGCGAAGATTTACCTAGGAGCAACACCCACTTTCTTGCCTCGTTTAACAGCGAAGCTTTACCTGGAACCAACACCCACTTTCTTGCCTCGTTTAACAGCGAAGATTTACCTGGGTCCAACACCCACTTTCTTTTCTCGTTTAACAGCGAAGCTTTGCCTGGGCCCAACACCCACTTTCTTTTCTCGTTTAACAAACATCCTCCCATCTGTCCCACAGGTGTAATTACGTCCCACTGCTGTCTCTCAAAGCTTCGCCACGAGCAAAAACATATTCATAATAAGAACTATATCTTCTTCTTCTTCTTCTTCTTCTTCTTCTTCTTCTTCTTCTTCTTCTTCTTCTGCGTTCATCCGGAGTTTTTCCCCGGACGTGATTGCGTTGTGCCTGTTTACAGAGCTGCGTTCTTGCGCCGTTAGGCCGACACACCCGACTTCTGCGGGAATTTGTTGACCGGGTTAACCTTCCCGGGAGAACCATATTACACGAATGAAACCTTGTTTTGAGATTCCAATGTTAGACATAAAGATCCAGCTGGATTTTCAAATTTGTATATTCGTTCTCAAACACCCCAGACCCGTTCTCCCTATCCCTGAATTTTCTCTCTTTAAACGCAGAGATCCGATCTGGGGAAGTGGGCCAAGAACACAAGACAATGTTAAGCATTTTTTTTAACCCCCGTTTACGTCAGCAATTTCCTTTTTATTTAAAACTTGGAACAGGCCGTACTTAGCACTGGAATCCGTAGTGACAGAAAAAGTAAGTCGAAGGAATGAAGATTTTAAAACACGCAGGGATGGAGCGTAAACACACATAGATAGCTAACATAATTAATTACAAAACGATCTCAGCTATTAATGTTATGAAATCCAGCAGACCAATGTGGTTGATCCAGAGACTGATCGATCATTCTAAAAAAAAAAAAGGTCGTTAGAATTGATCGAGACTTACAGACAGGACATAGCGATTAGAGAACGCACAGTATACAAATTGAAAGCTATAGTGTGCCCCTGAGGGATTCGAACTTGTCGATTCCAAATGATGATAGCGCCTCGCGGAAGGAAAACAATACCCTTCGACTAGTCACACCCACAGAACATGTCTTCATTCGCCAAGTTTATCATACCACACCTATAGAAAGTGTCTTCATTCGCCAAGTTTATCATACCACACCTATAGAAAGTGTCTTCATTCGCCAAGTTTATCATACCACACCTATAGAAAGTGTCTTCAGTCGCCAAGTTTATCATACCACACCTATAGAAAGTGTCTCAATTCATCAAGTGTATCATACTACACCTATAGAAAGTGTCTTCATTCGCCAAGTGTATCACACACATGAACCCACACCCACGGAATGTGGGTAGAATACGCGTCTAGCCACAAAAATTGTACATGCCTTTCAGACATGTATATTAGCCAAGAATAGGTGGAGAAAGTTTATCTGGAACAAAGAGAGTTGAGAGAAGAAGAAAATAATAAAGAGGGGGAGGGGAAGACGAGAGAGAGAGAGAGAGAGAGAGAGAGAGAGAGAGAGAGAGAGAGAGAGAGAGAGAGAGAGAGAGAGAGGAGAGAGAGAGAGAGAGAGAGAGAGAGGAGAGAGAGAGAGAGAGAGAAAGAGCTTAATGACATTTGAAGATAAGTAAAACATGAGAAACAAGAGGATGCAAAGACAGAGAGAAACAATATGAAGAAGAAGAAGAAGAAGAAGAAGAAGAAGAAGAAGGAAGAAGAAGAAGAAGAAGAAGAAGAAGAAGAAGAAGAAGAAGAAGAAGAAGAAGGAGGAGGAGGAGGAGGTGGAGGAGGAGGAGGAGAAGAAGAAGAAGAAGAAGAAGAAGAAGAAGAAGAAGAAGAAGAAGAAGAAGAACCCCAATTGCTCTAAATAACAACATGTATGAAAATCTGCCTTGAATCGCAATAGGTATTTCCAGCCCATCCCTCCCACTGGTGCATTAAGGGTTAATAATAATCTTTAATACGGCACCTGAC
Organism: Cepaea nemoralis; assembly: GCA_014155875.1. Classification (NCBI taxonomy): domain Eukaryota; kingdom Metazoa; phylum Mollusca; class Gastropoda; order Stylommatophora; family Helicidae; genus Cepaea; species Cepaea nemoralis. The sequence continues at coordinate 139,698 of JACEFZ010027629.1, read as the reverse complement.
GAGTAATCGCACGGGTGAATGTATTGTTGCGATCCTAGACAAGAAAATGAGAAAGATAATCACGTCTGCATATTTTTGTGTGTGACCTAACAATTAACCTCTGACGGGAAATTGGATCCCGGGGACTTTGCCTTCTGGGTGGCCTCTGTTAATGCGGGTTAGGTTATTGACGCGGAGCTTGGGTAATCTCAGAGGAAATGTTTTCATAGAGCAGGAAGTCAAGTGAACTCAAAGGTCAAACAGGTGTGCCCCAGGTCGAGTCTCAAAGGAACTCTTTGGGAGGAAAAATAATATTTTATTTCTCGTTCGCTCGCTTTTAACTGAAGCGTAGTCCATTGACGTAATAGTACTTCTAGTGCACTGGACTGACGTTTGTGTGTGGGTCAGCTTTCCCTAGCACCAGTGTCCCTCGCCATCAGGCAAACTCACTACGACTTCAGAGGTACTTGTAATTTACGTTCCTAAGTGAAGGACGAGAAGAAAACATTTTAGTACAATTGACCGAAGTGGGGGTTTGAACCCGCAACCTCGGCATCAACACACCGGATGTTTAAGAACGTACGTTCTTATCCATTCGGCAGTGCTGACCTCCGAATGTCTTAATTGATGTCAGATGGTTCATCTTCTTAGTCCAGAATGTTCCAAGAATTATTCTACAACATTTTAGATCTAAAGCTTCGATGTCGTTTAATGTTTGTGAAATGGTCTACAAATAGGGTGTAATGGTCTACAAATGGAGTGTAATGGTCTACAAATGGGGTGTAATGTTTGCGAAATGGTCTACAAATGGGGTGTAATGGTCTACAAATGGGGAGTAATGGTCTACAAATGGGGTGTAATGTTTGTGAAATGTTCTTCAAATGGGGTGTAATGTTTGTGAAATGGTCTACAAATGGGGTGCAATGTTTGTAAAATGGTCTACAAATGGGGTGTAATGGTCTACAAATGGGGTGTAATGTTTGTGAAATGGTCTACAAATGGGGTGTAATGTTTGTGAAATGGTCTACAAATGGGGTGTAATGGTCTACAAATTCGGTTTAATGTTTGTGAAATCGTCTACATATAAGTGTAAAATTTGCGAAATGGTCTACATGTAACGTGCGTGTTTTTACGCGAACGTGGGGCGAATGTAGAGGTTAAGAATTTGAAAAATACAATTAAGGTTACAGGTGTGAAGATAAGAGGAAAGCATATGTGAGGTCAGATATGTGGAGTAAGGAATCCCAAGACAATGGTTGAGACCCAACACAAGGGATTGTTATTGCACGTAGATGTCAGTATGAGTCACCAGGGGACAAAGAGGAACGTGCGAGATAGAGAATAGACAAGGGAAACCCAGACAGGTATTTTGATGGAAGCTAATAATGGGGTTCAAATGTGAAATAGACTTTCACGGGTGGGCTCGGGGATAGTGAATAAAGACAGAAGTCTGGAAAACATTTGGGACAGTTGAATTCTGGGGCTAAGTGAGGGAGACTTATCCAGACGGTTGATTTCTGGGGCTGAGTTTGGAAAACTTAGCCAGGAGAGTGGAGTCCTGGACCAGTGAGGGGAACTGGGTCCAGAGAGAAGATACTCAGGGGAGTTGGTTACATTCACGGACGGAGATGAGTCCGTAGCTTAATATTGTGCAAGGCCGGTAGACGGCAATAGTGGGTTCGCAGGAAACTACTGAGTCGAATTATACTCTGATTGTTTCTGGAAATGTGCATGTGCAGTGAATATATATATATATATATATATACATCCGCAATAAAGTTTGTGTGTGCAGGCTGGTGTTCTATATTGACTCTTAGTTGTTGAGCAGTCGTCCAGCACAGTATTCACACCGACATACACTAGACACAACCACAGCCAGTTCTATCTGTCAATAACCCTGTGACACTACAAACTGGTGTCATGTTTGTGAAATGGTCTACATATGGGTGTCATGTTTGTGAAATGGTCTACAAATGGGTGTCATGTTTGTGAAATGGTCTACAAATGGGTGTAATGTTTGTGAAATGGTCTACAAATGGGTGTAATGTTTGTGAAATGGTCTACAAATGGGTGTAATGTTTGTGAAATGGTCTACAAATGGGTGTAATGTTTGTGAAATGGTCTAAAAATGGGTGTAATGTGTTTGAAAAGGTCTACAAATGGGTGTCATGTTTGTGAAATGGTCTACAAATGGAGTTTAATGGTTTTGAAATGGTCCATAAATGGGTGTAATATTTTTGAAAAGGTGTACAAATGGGTGCAATGTTTGTGAGAAGGTCAACAAATGAGTGTAATGTATTTGAAAAGGTCTACAAATGGGTGTAATGTTTGTGAAATGGTCTAAATATGGGTGTCATGTTTGTGAAATGGTCTACAAATGGATGTAATGTTTGTGAAAAGGTCTACAAATGGGTGTAATGTTTGTGAGAAGGTCTACAAATGCGTGTAATGGTTAGATTATCGACTTAATCAATTAAGTGCCGTGGGATGATTTATCGTTAACCCACTTAATCCACTTCCCGTATCTGCCAAGGGATTATATACAGTAATTTGCCCTATAAAACCCCCTTTAATTTGATATATAATACAACATGTCTGCTACCACATTAACAACTTTTTAGTTATAAATGAGACACACCCCTACTTCACATTTTCCGTCATCCATTTTTGTTTGGACCAAACCTACTGTCTATCTGGGACCGAATCTGTTAATTGCACTGGGTTTTCAGCAGATGTCTTGGTCTCTTTCCCGCAGAGCGGCCTGCCGAAAGCTTCGCACAGAACACGAACTTCGCAGCTGCAGCAGTAGTATACAATGTGGGATTCGGGTATTATTTGCCGGAGCCTCCGGCAATTGACCTTGACCTCGGCTGATTTTCACTCCTCCTCGGTCATGAAGTTGGGTGGGGTAAGGGGTGATATCTAGGGCATATCTAAGGGCGATAATTCTAAGATTTTATGTTTCTAAGGGCAGATAATTATTGAGTGGGAGTATAAAAATTTTAACTAATTATTTAAAAATAAAATAAAATAAATAAAAAATAAAAATAAATAACGACGGGGTGCGGGGTGGTGGAGAGGGGGTGGGCGAGTGGGGTGACGCTAGGTGGTTCGGGTTTAAACACTATCATCACAGGGTTACAAATGAAAACCTTAAAAAGTAAAAATGGCCGATAATATTGATTGCAGCGGATATAGCTTAGTGAAATTCGTTGGTAAGGGGTGGGTAGCGGCTAGTAGTGCTTTGTAGAGTGTCGTAGTGGCCTATACACTATCATCACAGGGTTACAAATGAAAACCTTAAAAAGTAAAAATGGCCGATAATATTGATTGCAGCGGATATAGCTTACTTAAATTTATTAAGGGGTGGGTAGCGGCTAGTAGTACTATGTAGAGGGTCGTAGTGACTTATTCACTAACATCACACGTGTTACAAATGAAACCTTGAAAGCTAAAGATCGCTGATTGTAATGGATATAGTGTAGTGTCATTCGGTGGTAAGGGGTGGGTACCAGGTATTAGTGATTAAGTAGGAGTGGTCAATATAGGGGTGGTCATAAATGTAATGGGTATTGATAAGAGGTGTTATGTTCGCAGTTACACACACTGGTCAACCAGTGATCAAATAGGGGTCAAGTAGTCAACTGAGGAAATTTTAGGGGAAAGTGGTTGTAATGGATATGGTTATGATTAAATCGTGGTAAATTAGTGGTCAAGCAGTGGTCAAGTGAGAAAATTTTTAGGGGAAAGTGGTTGTAATGATATGGTGATGATTAAAGGGTGGTAAATTAGTGGTCAAGCAATGGTCAAGCAGTGGTCAAGTGAGGAAAATTTTAGGGAAAAGTGGTTATAATGATATGGTGATGATTAAAGGGTGGTAAATTAGTGGTCAAGTAGTGGTCAACCAATGGTCAAGTAGTGGTCAAGTGAGGAAATTTTAGGGAAAAGTGGTTATAATGATATGGTGATGATTAAAGGGTGGTAAATTAGTGGTCAAGTAGTGGTCAGCCAGTGTCAACCGCTCAAGTGAGAAAATTGTAGGGTATGGTACGTGTAGTGAAACAGAGATGAATAAATTAAGTAGTGACGTTGTCAAGTAGTGATCAAGTAGCGGGCAAGTACTGGTCAAATGGTCGAGTGACCACTTAAATTGTAAGGGAAAGTACGTGTAGTGAACCTGTGTTGGTTAAAGTGATCGATGACGTGCTCAAGTAGTGGCCAAGTAGTGGTAAATGGTCGAGTGACCACTTAAATTGTAAGGGAAAGTACGTGTAGTGAACCTGTGTTGGTTAAAGTGATCGATGACGTGCTCAAGTAGTGGCCAAGTAGTGGTAAATGGTCGAATGACTACTTAAATTGTCGGTGAAAGTAGGTATGGTGCCATGGTGATGATCAAGAGTTGGTCAAGTGGTGCTCAAATAGTGGTCAAGTAGTGGTCAAGTAGTCGAATGACCACTTAAATTATAGGGTATGGTACGTGTAGTGAAACGGTGATGGTAAAATAAGTAAGGACATAGTCAAATAGTGGTCAAGTACTGGTGAAGTAGTGATCAAGTGGTCGAAGGATCACTTAAATTGTAGGGTATGGTATGTGTAGTGACATGATGATGGTTAAAGTGATCAATGAAATGATCAAGACGTTATGCCGACTGCTAAGTTCAGAAAGCAATTTCCCTGACAGGATCGCCTCGAGCACTGATTTTGTATTGATCAATAGCACCTAGTGGTACAGTCAACACACATGGACAATAGTTACATCTGGTCAAAGATGGCGTCGCACCCTATCACACATGGGTAATTGCTACAACCAAACTACGTCTCATTCACTAAAACTGGTCAAATATGGTGTCACATCCGGTCACAGGGGTAATGGGACATCTGAGACACGTGGTTAAGAGGGAAACTATAGAAAAAGGGTGTCCTATCGGTTGTCGAGCCAGGGAACCTAACGTATGATGATCACTGTGTATAGGAGTGAATACACTGCATCATCAACACTGCATCATCACCACTGCATCCGAAGGGTAAAATGGTCACCCCCTTCTCTCTCTCTTTTCTATAACCGTGTAGTCCTAGTGTTATCCGGTTACACCAAAGGACACCCGAGCATCAACACAACAAACTGCCCCGATTCAACCTTAGGCAATGCACGTAACATGACAGGTCACATGTCCGCCGTCATAATCAGCGACGTTATCACGTATCAAATTAGATAGCCACACTTTCATTTCCTTTCTATGTGTCCATAGTGTCTTTACATCTTTCTCCAGAAAACCATTTCCAAGACCAATATATGTTATTTGTCAGTGTACCTGCTCAGTGCCACACTTCACAACCAGACAAAAATACACGTTATATGTACCACTTCAACCGTCAAATAAGAAAATATGTTAGACAAAATATTAAAATTATTGGTCAAATACAGAAATATATCACCCAAACTTATAAAAAGTAGGAACATATGTTAACCAAATGGAAAATATCTTAGCCAAATAGGAAAATTTGTTAGCCAAATAGAAAAAATATTGACCACGTAACGATATATCTTGTCCACACTTATGAAAAGTAGGGAAATTTGTTAGTCAAATGAGAAAAAAGATTGACCAAGTAACGAAAGTACCCAAACCAAACTTATGAAAAGTACGAAACTTTGTTAAGCAAGTATGAAAATGTATCGACCAAACAGAGAAATATATCACCCAAACTTATAAAAAGTAGGAACATATGTTAACCAAAGGGAAAATACCTTGGCCAAATAGGAAAATTTGTTAGCCAAAGGAGAAAAAAGATTGACCAAGTAACGAAATTCCCAACCAAACTTATGAAAAGTACGAAACTTTGTTAAGCAAGTATGAAAAGGTACCGTCCAAACAGAGAAATATATCACCTAAACTTATAAAAAGTAGGAACATATGTTAACCAAATGGAAAATATCTTGGCCAAATAGGAAAATTTGTTAGCCAAATGGGGAAAATATTGTCCAAGTAACGAAATATCCCCCAACAAACTTAGGAAAAGTACGAAACTTTGTTAAGCAAGTATGAAAAGGTATCGACCAAGTAGAGAAATATATCACCCAAACTTATAAAAAGTAGGAACATATGTTAACCACAGAGAAAATACCTTGGCCAAATAGGAAAATTTGTTAGCCAAATGGGGAAAATATTGTCCAAGTGACGAAATACCCCCCAACAAACTTAGGAAAAGTACGAAACTTTGTTAAGCAAGTATGAAAAGGTATCGACCAAGTAGAGAAATATATCACCCAAACTTATAAAAAGTAGGAACATATGTTAACCACAGAGGAAAATACCTTGGCCAAATAGGAAAATTTGTTAGCCAAATGGGGAAAATATTGTCCAAGTAACGAAATATCCCCCAACAAACTTAGGAAAAGTACGAAACTTTGTTAAGCAAGTATGAAAAGGTATCGACCAAACAGAGAAATATATCACCTAAACTTATAAAAAGTAAGAACATATGTTAACCAAATGGAAAATATCTTGGCCAAATAGGAAAATTTGTTAGCCAAATGGGGAAAATATTGTCCAAGTAACGAAATATCCCCCAACAAACTTAGGAAAAGTACGAAACTTTGTTAAGCAAGTATGAAAAGGTATCGACCAAACAGAGAAATATATCACCTAAACTTATAAAAAGTAAGAACATATGTTAACCAAATGGAAAATATCTTGGCCAAACAGGAAAATGTGTTAGCCAAATAGGGAAAATATTGTCCAAGTAACGAAATATCCCCCAACAAACTTAGGAAAAGTACGAAACTTTGTTAAGCAAGTATGAAAAGGTATCGACCAAACAGAGAAATATATCACCCAAACTTATAAAAAGTAGGAACATATGTTAACCAAATGGAAAATATCTTGGCCAAATAGGAAATATTGTTAGCCAAATAGAAAAAATATTGACCACGTAACGATATATCTTGTCCACACTTATGAAAAGTAGGAAAATTTGTTAGCCAAATGGGGAAAATATTGTCCAAGTAACGAAATATCCCCCAACAAACTTAGGAAAAGTACGAAACTTTGTTAAGCAAGTATGAAAAGGTATCGACCAAGTAGAGAAATATATCACCCAAACTTATAAAAAGTAGGAACATATGTTAACCAAATGGAAAATATCTTGGCCAAATAGGAAATATTGTTAGCCAAATAGAAAAAATATTGACCACGTAACGATATATCTTGTCCACACTTATGAAAAGTAGGAAAATTTGTTAGCCAAATGGGGAAAATATTGTCCAAGTAACGAAATATCCCCCAACAAACTTAGGAAAAGTACGAAACTTTGTTAAGCAAGTATGAAAAGGTATCGACCAAACAGAGAAATATATCACCTAAACTTATAAAAAGTAAGAACATATGTTAACCAAATGGAAAATATCTTGGCCAAATAGGAAAATTTGTTAGCCAAATGGGGAAAATATTGTCCAAGTAACGAAATATCCCCCAACAAACTTAGGAAAAGTACGAAACTTTGTTAAGCAAGTATGAAAAGGTATCGACCAAACAGAGAAATATATCACCCAAACTTATAAAAAGTAGGAACATATGTTAACCAAATGGAAAATATCTTGGCCAAATAGGAAATATTGTTAGCCAAATAGAAAAAATATTGACCACGTAACGATATATCTTGTCCACACTTATGAAAAGTAGGGAAATTTGTTAGTCAAATGAGGAAAATATTGACCACGTAACGAAATACCCCCCAAAAAATCTTAGGAAAAGTACGAAACTTTGTTAAGCAAGTATGAAAAGGTATCGGCCAAACAGAGAAATATATCACCCAAACTTATAAAAAGTAGGAACATATGTTAACCAAATGGAAAATATCTTGGCCAAATAGGAAAATTTGTTAGCCAAATAGAAAAAATATTGACCACGTAACGATATATCTTGTCCACACTTATGAAAAGTAGGGACATTTGTTAGTCAAATGGGGAAAATATTGACCACGTAACGAAATACCCCCAACAAACTTAGGAAAAGTACGAAACTTTGTTAAGCAAGTATGATAAGGTATCGGCCAAACAGAGAAATATAACACCCAAACTTATGAAAAGTAGGAAACTTTGTTAGCCAAAGTGAAAAAACCTAGGTCAAGTAAGAAAATTCTGATAGCCAAATGTGAAAAGTGTCGGCCAAATACAGAAATTGCTCAACCAAACTTATAAAACGTAGGAAAATTGTTATTCAAACGGGAAAGCTATTGAACAACTAGGAAAATGTAATAGTCAAAGAAGAATAATATTGAACAAGTAATGAAATATATCATTCAAACTTATGAAAAGTAGGAAGCCTTGATAACCAAATGTGAAAAATATCACTCAAAGAGAGAAATAGCTCGCCCCAACGTATAAAAAGTAGGAAAATTGTCGGCCAAAGGGGAAAAAGTTAGACCAAATACAGAAATATCTCGACCAAACTTATAAAAATCTAGGAAAAAATAGTACCCAACACAACTAAAAGGCTGACTAAAGTTATAAATCCAAACTTATAAAAATAACCAAATAGGAAAACATATTGACCAAGTACAGACATATATCAATCAAACTTATAAACTTGTCGTCCAAAGTGATAAAAAACAAAGAAAGGCTGTCAGCCAGTCTAAGAAATAGGTATGGAAAAGTAAGTCGACCAAGCTCAGAAAAAAAAAGAAAAAAAAAAAGGAAATAAAAATATAACTTCTGTAGTCTTGGTCGACTTACTTTTCCATACCTATTTCTTAGACTGGCTGACAGCCTTTCTTTGTTTTTTATCACTTTGGACGACAAGTTTATAAGTTTGATTGATATATGTCTGTACTTGGTCAATATGTTTTCCTATTTGGTTATTTTTATAAGTTTGGATTTATAACTTTAGTCAGCCTTTTAGTTGTGTTGGGTACTATTTTTTCCTAGATTTTTATAAGTTTGGTCGAGATATTTCTGTATTTGGTCTAACTTTTTCCCCTTTGGCCGACAATTTTCCTACTTTTTATACGTTGGGGCGAGCTATTTCTCTCTTTGAGTGATATTTTTCACATTTGGTTATCAAGGCTTCCTACTTTTCATAAGTTTGAATGATATATTTCATTACTTGTTCAATATTCTTCTTCTTTGACTATTACATTTTCCTAGTTGTTCAATAGCTTTCCCGTTTGAATAACAATTTTCCTACGTTTTATAAGTTTGGTTGAGCAATTTCTGTATTTGGCCGACACTTTTCACATTTGGCTATCAGAATTTTCTTACTTGACCTAGGTTTTTTCACTTTGGCTAACAAAGTTTCCTACTTTTCATAAGTTTGGGTGTTATATTTCTCTGTTTGGCCGATACCTTTCATACTTGCTTAACAAAGTTTCGTACTTTTCCTAAGTTTGTTGGGGGGTATTTCGTTACGTGGTCAATATTTTCCCCATTTGACTAACAAATGTCCCTACTTTTCATAAGTGTGGACAAGATATATCGTTACGTGGTCAATATTTTTTCTATTTGGCTAACAAATTTTCCTATTTGGCCAAGATATTTTCCATTTGGTTAACATATGTTCCTACTTTTTATAAGTTTGGGTGATATATTTCTCTGTTTGGCCGATACCTTTTCATACTTGCTTAACAAAGTTTCGTACTTTTCCTAAGATTTTTTGGGGGGTATTTCAGTTACGTGGTCAATATTTTCCTCATTTGACTAACAAATTTCCCTACTTTTCATAAGTGTGGACAAGATATATCGTTACGTGGTCAATATTTTTTCTATTTGGCTAACAATATTTCCTATTTGGCCAAGATATTTTCCATTTGGTTAACATATGTTCCTACTTTTTATAAGTTTGGGTGATATATTTCTCTGTTTGGTCGATACCTTTTCATACTTGCTTAACAAAGTTTCGTACTTTTCCTAAGTTTGTTGGGGGATATTTCGTTACTTGGACAATATTTTCCCCATTTGGCTAACAATTTTCCTATTTGGCCAAGATATTTTCCATTTGGTTAACATATGTTCCTACTTTTTATAAGTTTGGGTGATATATTTCTCTGTTTGGTCGATACCTTTTCATACTTGCTTAACAAAGTTTCGTACTTTTCCTAAGTTTGTTGGGGGATATTTCGTTACTTGGACAATATTTTCCCCATTTGGCTAACAAATTTTCCTACTTTTCATAAGTGTGGACAAGATATATCGTTACGTGGTCAATATTTTTTCTATTTGGCTAACAATATTTCCTATTTGGCCAAGATATTTTCCATTTGGTTAACATATGATAATTTTTTAAATTGTCGGATGAAACAAGTAGGGGAAAATAGTGACAAAATTTTGGGGAAAGTAATTCAGGTTTGAGATCAAATTGGTGGGGGTCCATAGGGGTCAAGTAGTGGTCAATTTAGTCAAAATGCCCAAATTTTAATTATAGGGTATGGTAATGTAGTAAACGGTGATGGAAAAAATAAGTAAGGACATAGTCAAATAGGGGCCCAATACGGGGTTAAGTGTGATCAAGTGGTCAAAGGATCATTTAAAATTGTGGGGTAGGGAAATGTGTAGTGAATGATGATTTTTTGGAAGTTAAAATTGACATAAAAAAGACTTTTATCCCAAATGCAAAAATTCAAAAAAGTAATGCCCTTTAAACTATCGGCAATGTCCCCGAAAGGAGCGCCTCAGCACGGGTTTTTGGGATTGACTTAGCCCCTATTTGGTACATTTCAAACACCCCTTTGGAAAAAATATTACAGCCGGCCCCAAAAGGGCGCCCGAACCCTATCAAAATTTGGGTAATTGCTAAAAAACCAGACTACGTCTCTTTTTCTCTAAAACTGGTAAAATATGGACTTTGGCAGTGGGACCCCCTGTGTAATGTAAAAATCCAAGAAAAAGGCTCACTGACAAAACCCTCAAATAATTCCCTGCTTCCGATAACATTTATAAGGGTCCCAGCCGAACACGGGGTTAATATTCAACCGTAAAAAAGAATGGAAAATTGGATCCCAGTGACACGCATAAAGGGTTTTACCCCTTTTGGAACACGTCGCTAAAAAAACCAAAAATGTTCAAAACGGAGGGGCGAAAACCCGGGTTTAAACAGGGGTAATGGTAAATCTTAGAAAACGGGGTTAAAAGAAAAAACTATAAAAAAAAGGGGGTGTCAATCGGTTGTCGAGTCAAGGACCAAACCCGTATGATGATCACTGTGTATAGGAGTGAATACACTGCATCATCAACATTGCATCCGAAGGCTAAAAAGGGTCACCCTTCTCTCTCTCTCTCTCCTTTCTATAACCGTGTAGTCCTAGTGTTATCCGGTTACACCAAAGGACACTCGGGCATCAATACAAACATAACTGGTCTCGAAAACCCCATACGCGCAGTGTAAACAAATCACCAACAGTGTCCGACTAAGCCTTTCTCATATTCATAGTACAGAGCTGTGATCACCCGAGGCTAGTCGGGGGAAATCGTATCTGTACGTAACACTATCGGGTCATACAGCGACGATTGGGTAGTGGGTGTTAACAGATGCACACAAACACAACAAACTGCCCCGATTCAACCTTAGGCAAGTGCACGTAACATGACAGGTCACATGTCCGCCGTCATAATTAGGCGACGTTATCACGTATCAAATTAGATAGCCACACTTTCATTTCCTTTCTATGTGTCCATAGTGTCTTTACATCTTTCTCCAGAAAACCATTTCCAAGACCAATATATGTTTTTTGTCAGTGTACCTGCTCAGTGCCACACTTCACAACCAGACAAAAGTACACGTTCTATGTACCACTTCAACCGTCAAATAAGAAAATATGTTAGACAAAATATTAAAATTATTGGTCAGAATACAGAAATATATCACCCAAACTTATAAAAAGTAGGAACATATGTTAACCAAATGGAAAATATCTTAGCCAAATAGGAAAATTTGTTAGCAAAATAGAAAAAATATTGAGCCACGTAACGATATATCTTGTCCACACTTATGAAAGTAGGGAAATTTGTTAGACAAATGAGAAAAAAGATTGACCAAGTAACGAAATACCCAAACCAAACTTATGAAAAGTACGAAACTTTGTTAAGCAAGTATGAAAATGTATCGACCAAACAGAGAAATATATCACCCAAACTTATAAAAAGTAGGAACATATTTTAACCAAAGGGAAAATACCTTGGCCAAATAGGAAAATTTGTTAGCCAAAGGAGAAAAAAGATTGACCAAGTAACGAAATACCCCCCAACAAACTTATGAAAAGTATGAAACTTTGTTAAGCAAGTATGAAAAGGTATCGTCCAAACAGAGAAATATAGCACCCAAACTTATAAAAAGTAGGAACATATGTTAATCAAAAGGAAAATATCTTGGCTAAATAGGAAAATTTGTTAGCCAAATGGGGAAAATATTGTCCAAGTGACGAAATACCCCCCAACAAACTTAGGAAAAGTACGAAACTTTGTTAAGCAAGTATGAAAAGGTATCGACCAAACAGAGAAATATATCACCTAAACTTATAAAAAGTAAGAACATATGTTAACCAAATGGAAAATATCTTGGCCAAATAGGAAAATTTGTTAGCCAAATGGGGAAAATATTGTCCAAGTAACGAAATATCCCCCAACAAACTTAGGAAAAGTACGAAACTTTGTTAAGCAAGTATGAAAAGGTATCGACCAAACAGAGAAATATATCACCCAAACTTATACAAAGTAGGAACATATGTTAACCAAATGGAAAATATCTTGGCCAAATAATAAAATTTGTTAGCCAAATAGAAAAAAATATTGACCACGTAACGATATATCTTGACCACACTTATGAAAAGTAGGAAAATTTGTTAGCCAAATGGGGAAAATATTGACCACGTAACGAAATACCCCCCAACAAACTTAGGAAAAGTACGAAAACTTTTTTAACCAAGTATGAAAAGGTATCGACCAAACAGAGAAATATATCACCCAAACTTATAAAAAGTAGGAACATATGTTAACCAAATGGAAAATATCTTGGCAAAGTAGGAAATATTGTTAGCCAAATAGAAAAAATATTTGACCACGTAACGAGATATCTTGTCCACACTTATGAAAAGTAGGGAAATGTGTTAGTCAAATGGGGAAAATATTGACCACGTAACGAAATACCCCCCCCCCCCCCCCCCCCCCCACCCCAAAAAAAAAAAAAAAAAACTTAAGAAAAGTACGAAACTTTGTTAAGCAAGTATGAAAAGGTATCGGCCAAACAGAGTAATATATCACCCAAACTTATAAAAAGTAGGAACATATGTTAACCAAATGGAAAATATCTTGGTCAAATAGGAAAATTTGTTAGCCAAATAGAAAAAAATATTGACCACGTAAACGATATATCTTGTCCACACTTATGAAAAGTAGGAAAATTTGTTAGTCAAATGGGGAAAATATTGACCACGTAACGAAATACCCCCCAACAAACTTAGGAAAAGTACGAAACTTTGTTAAGCAAGTATGAAAAGGTATCGGCCAAACAGAGAAATATAACACCCAAACTTATGAAAAGTAGGAAACTTTGTTAGCCAAAGTGAAAAAAACCTAGGTCAAGTAAGAAAATTCTGATAGCCAAATGTGAAAAGTGTCGGCCAAATACAGAAATTGCTCAACCAAACTTATAAAACATAGGAAAATTGTTATTCAAACGGGAAAGCTATTGAACAACTAGGAAAATGTAATAGTCAAAGAAGAAGAATATTGAACAAGTAATGAAATATATCATTCAAACTTATGAAAAGTAGGAAGCCTTGATAATCAAATGTGAAAAATATCACTCAAAGAGAGAAATAGCTCGCCCCAACGTATAAAAAGTAGGAAAATTGTCGGCCAAAGGGGAAAAAGTTAGACCAAATACAGAAATATCTCGACCAAACTTATAAAAATCTAGGAAAAATAGTACCCAACACAACTAAAAGGCTGACTAAAGTTATAAATCCAAACTTATTAAAATAACCAAATAGGAAAACATATTGACCAAGTACAGACATATATCAATCAAACTTATAAACTTTTCGTCCAAAGTGATAAAAAACAAAGAAAGGCTGTCAGCCAGTCTAAGAAAGTAAGTTGACCAAGACTACAGAAGTTATATTTTTATTTCCTTTTTTTTTTTTTTCTGAGCTTGGTCGACTTACTTTTCCATACCTATTTCTTAGACTGGCTGACAGCCTTTCTTTGTTTTTTATCACTTTGGACGAAAAGTTTATAAGTTTGATTGCTATATGTCTGTACTTGGTCAATGTGTTTTCCTATTTGGTTATTTTTATAAGTTTGGATTTATAACTTTAGTCAGCCTTTTAGTTGTGTTGGGTACTATTTTTTCCTAGATTTTTATAAGTTTGGTCGAGATATTTCTGTATTTGGTCTAACTTTTTCCCCTTTGGCCGACAATTTTCCTATTTTTATACGTTGGGGCGAGCTATTTCTCTCTTTGAGTGATATTTTTCACATTTAGTTATCAAGGCTTCCTACTTTTCATAAGTTTGAATGATATATTTCATTACTTGTTCAATATTATTATTCTTTGAGTATTACATTTTCCTAGTTGTTCAATAGCTTTCCCGTTTGAATAACAATTTTCCTATGTTTTATAAGTTTGGTTGAGCAATTTCTGTATTTGGCCGACACTTTTCACATTTGGCTATCAGAATTTTCTTACTTGACCTAGGTTTTTTTCACTTTGGCTAACAAATTTTCCTACTTTTCATAAGTTTGGGTGTTATATTTCTCTGTTTGGCCGATACCTTTTCATACTTGCTTAACAAAGTTTCGTACTTTTCATAAGTTTGTTGGGGGGTATTTCGTTACTTGGTCAATCTTTTTTCTCATTTGGCTAACAAATTTTCCTATTTGGCCAAGGTATTTTCTCTGTGGTTAACATATGTTCCTACTTTTTATAAGTTTGGGTGATATATTTCTCTACGTGGTCGATACCTTTTCATACTTGCTTAACAAAGTTTCGTACTTTTCATAAGTTTGGTTGGGGAATTTCGTTACTTGGTCAATCTTTTTTCTCCTTTGGCTAACAAATTTTCCTATTTGGCCAAGGTATTTTCCCTTTGGTTAAAATATGTTCCTACTTTTTATAAGTTTGGGTGATATATTTCTCTGTTTGGTCGATACATTTTCATACTTGCTTAACAAAGTTTCGTACTTTTCATAAGTTTGGTTTGGGTATTTCGTTACTTGGTCAATCTTTTTTCTCATTTGACTAACAAATTTCCCTACTTTTCATAAGTGTGGACAAGATATATCGTTACTTGGTCAATATTTTTTTCTATTTGGCTAACAAATTTTCCTATTTGGCTAAGATATTTTCCATTTGGTTAACATATGTTCCTACTTTTTATAAGTTTGGGTGATATATTTCTGTATTTGACCAATAATTTTAATATTTTGTCTAACATATTTTCTTATTTGACGATTGAAGTGGTACATAGAACGTGTACTTTTGTCTGGTTGTGAAGTGTGGCACTGAGCAGGTACACTGACAAAAAACATATATTGGTCTTGGAAATGGTTTTCTGGAGAAAGATGTAAAGACACTATGGACACATAGAAAGGAAATGAAAGTGTAACTATCTAATTTGATACGTGATAACGTCGCTGATTATGACGGCGGACATGTGACCTGTCATGTTACGTGCATTGCCTAAGGTTGAATCGGGGCAGTTTGTTGTGTTTGTGTGCATCTGTTAACACCCACTGCCCACTCGTCGCTGTATGACCCGATAGTTGTTACGTACAGATACGATTTCCCCGACTAGCCTCGGTGATCACAGCTCTGTACTATGAATATGAGAAAGGCTTAGTCGGACACTGTGGTGATTTGTTTACATGCGCGTATGGGGTTTTCGAGACCAGTTTATGTTGTATTGATGCCCGAGTGTCCTTTGGTGTAACCGGATAACACTAGGACTACACGGTTATAGAAAGGAGAGAGAGAGAGAGAAGGGTGACCCTTTTAGCCTTCGGATGCAATGTTGATGATGCAGTGTATTCACTCCTATACACAGTGATCATCATACGTTAGGTTCCTTGACTCGACAACCGATATGACACCCTTTTTCTATAGTTTCCCTCTTAACCACGTGTCTAAGATGTACCATTACCCCTGTGACCGGATTCGCCGCCGTCTTTGAACATTTCGGTTATTAGCGACGTGTTCCACGTGTATCGTTATGCGTGTCACTGGATCCATTGCCATCTTTGACCGGTTGAATCATTAACCCCGTGTTCTGGCTGTACCATTATACATGTTATCGGAAGCAGGGAATTATTTGATTGTTTTAGTCAGTGAGCCTTTTCTTGGATGTACCATTACACATGGGATCGACTGCAAGTCCATATTTGACCAGTTTTAGAGAATGAGACGTAGTCTGGTTGTAGCAATTACCCATGTGTGATAGGGTGCGACGCCATCTTTGACCGGCTGTAACTATTGTCCATGTGTGTCGACTGTACCACTAGGTGCTATTGATCAATACAAAATCAGTGCTCGAGGCGCTCCTGTCAGGGAAATTGCCGATAGTAAGGACATTACTTTCTGAACTTAGCAGTCGGCATAACGTCTTGATCATTTCATCGATCACTTTAACCATCATCATGTCACTACACATACCATACCCTACAATTTAAGTGATCCTTCGACCACTTGATCACTACTTCACCAGTACTTGACCACTATTTGACTATGTCCTTACTTATTTTACCATCACCGTTTCACTACACGTACCATACCCTATAATTTAAGTGGTCATTCGACTACTTGACCACTACTTGACCACTATTTGAGCACCACTTGACCAACTCTTGATCATCACCATGTCACTATACCTACTTTCACCGACAATTTAAGTAGTCACTCGACCATTTACCACTACTTGGCCACTACTTGAGCACGTCATCGATCACTTTAACCAACACAGGTTCACTACACGTACTTTCCCTTACAATTTAAGTGGTCACTCGACCATTTGACCAGTACATGCCCGCTACTTGATCACTACTTGACAACGTCACTACTTAATTTATCCATCTCTGTTTCACTACACGTACCATACCCTACAATTTTCTCACTTGAGCGGTTGACCACTGGTTGAGCACTACTTGACCACTGCTTGACCACGTTGTCGACCATTTTACCATCACCGTTTCAATATACGTACTTTTCTCTACCTTTTAAGTGTTCATTCGACCACTTGACCACTGGTTGACCGCTACTTGACCATGTCATCGATCACTTTAAACCACTACCATAATCTTAGGGACATCGTCCTCTACAATTTAAGTGGTCACTCGACCACTTGACCACTACTTGACCATTGGTTGACCACTACTTGACCACTAATTTACCACCCTTTAATCATCACCATATCATTATAACCACTTTTCCCTAAAATTTCCTCACTTGACCACTACTTGACCATTGGTTGACCACTACTTGACCACTAATTTACCACCCTTTAATCATCACCATATCATTACAACAACTTTTCCCCTAAAATTTCCTTACTTGACTACTTGACCCTTACTTGACCACTGCTTGACCACTGGTTGACCCGTGTGTAACTGCGAACATACCACCTCTTATCTTATTACATTTATGACCACCCCTATATCAACCACTCCTAGTTGACCACTAATACCTGGTACCCACCCCTTACCACCAAATGAAACCCATTACATCTACTTTATAAGATTTCCTTTGTAATGATGGTAGTGAATAAGCTACTATGAACATACCACCCTTTACTTTCACTTAGACACTACTATCACACTGTTCAGATGATAGTAACCATCTATATCTCTACCCATGAGTCGTCGAGTATAACCACGACCCATCACACCCCGCCCTTGGTAGTTTATACATCACTACACTCACCACGCATAGTTGTATAACAGATCATATACCCTACGTTTTGTAACCAAAATATATAACTTACAGCCCTTCACACCCCTCATCCGTACTCACACTAATTACTTTCACAGACATCCCACCAACCAACATAGACATGAATACTTTTACGCCCCTCGAATACCTTAATTACTTTCACAGAAACTTACCGGCCTAAAAAAGTCATAGACCCTGGATTTTCCCACACGCCGCCAAAAAAATTTCACCCGGGATTTTTACCCAGTCGGCAAAAGACCTTCATAAAACTATCAGCCGCCACCCTCCCAAAAAATATGTGGGTAAGTTCCCTAATATACTACTCCCGTAGGGTAGCTTAATTTATTTGGCCTTATTTTGGTTCACGCACCTGGCCAAGACCGGCTAGTTTTAAAACAAAGGCACTAAAGCGGCCATTTCTATTCAAGAGAGCACAAAAGAAAGTCGGCCTTTCCCTTCAGGGATATGGCATTTTTGCCCTAAAAATATGTTCGATGAGGAGATAGAAGTCAGTACGACAGAAAAATGATTTATGCCAACTCTCGAGCAACTCGTGGATCCATTTTTGGATTGCATTAATAAACTTTTGCACGCTGATACCTCATTCGGCAGAAGTCCTGAGCCATGTATCAACATTAAACGCTTGGTGACAATCTGGTTTAGAAATATACTAACCATCCATAAAATAATACTAAAAATTTAACACTAAAACTTAATTAAACAACAAAAATTTCTTGTATGTTTATTGGAGAATAGTTACGTCAATAAAAAAAAAAAAAAAACTACGAGTCTCAATTAATAACAACGATAACGTGCTAAGATAATTATAAAAATATGTAATATTATTAAAACCAGCAGTTATACCTCTTAATTATAAAAGTATGCCAAGGGAGACTATACGGGGCTCTTGACTCAACCAGAATTGTTCCCCCTTTTGGATAATAAGGTCCCCTTGAATGAAAGATTACATGCGCGTACAGGTAAAATGTCACGTGCTGACCCCACCACCGGCCAGCTCTGATAATTACTGGAGATAAACACGCACACTAAAGCGGGCTGACAACAGCGCTGGCCAGCTCGATTTGATCTTACCTGAGATAAACACACCCATTGAGGCGTTCTGGTTGACCGTTAACATAATTAACACAGTGACACAGCGGGGCTGTGAAGGGAATATTTGGGTAGGAAAAAATAAACTATGCTCAAATATACCTATACGAAGTGCATGTGAAGAGGGTGTATCAACAGCTAGGTGTCTATCTATTACAGAATGTCGCAGGCAACCCCAACATTGTTTATGCAATGCATTTACAGGACGTTGCAGACAACCCCAATAGTGATTGGTTGCGCGTGTCCCATCATGACATCCGTGTATGCGTGCATGTCTATGTACATGCGCGCGTGTGTGTGTGTGTGTGTGTGTGTGTGTGTGTGTGTGTTATCTATTACAGGACGTCGCAGTCAACCCCAATATTGTTTGGTTGCTCGTATGCATCATGATTCGCTGTGTCATCTCACGACCAAATGATTGCCTCTTACTCTTTCTCTACCTATTACAGCTGGTAGTCAAGCTGTAATGCAATGCATTTACAGGACGCTGCAGTCAACCACAACATTGTTTGATTTCGCTTGTACCATCATGACAACCGTGTGTGTGTGTGCGCATGTAGGCGTGTGTGCGTGCGTGGGTGTACGGCTAAATGTATGTATGTATGTATGTGTGTGTGTGCGCACTACCAATTACAGGACATCGCAGTCAACCTCAGTATTCTATGGAGTGTCTGACTTCCTGGGGCAAGTGTTGCAATTGTCATTATGTACGAACGACAGTCATGTCGTGTGCGCTAGTGCGTGTGTGTGTATATGCATGCGTGTGTGCATGCACGCGCGCGTGTGTGTGCTATCAATTACAGGACATCACAGTCAACCTCAACATTCTATGGAGTTTCATCTGTGCTGGGCAAGTTTGCGATTCTCATTTTGAATGAATGACAACCATGTCATGTGCGTGTGAAGAGGTTGTATCAACAGCTATTTGTCTATCTATTACAGGACGTCGTAGTCAGCCACAACATAGTTTATGCAATGCATTTACCGGACGTTGCAGACAGCCCCAACATTGATTGGTGCTCGTGTACCATCATGAGATCTCTGTGTGTGTGTGTGTGTGTGTGTGTGTGTGTGTGTGTGTGCTATCAATTACAGGACATCGCAGTCAACCTCAACATTCTATTGAGTTTCATGTGTGCTGGGCAAGTTTGCGATTCTCATTTTGAATGAACGACAACCATGTCATGTGCGTGTGAAGAGGGTGTAGGACCAGCTAGATGTCTATCAATTACAGGACAGCGCAGTCAACCCCAACATTCGTCATTCCTGGGCAAGCTTGCCGGTGTCTTTCTGAACAACCGGCACCCATGATCGTCTGTAGTGTCTGTAATCAGGATTACCATCATCATCCTCACCCACCGCCACCAACAAACAAATCATTATCATCATCATCATCATCAGCTCATCATCACCAGCATCATCTGAGGGTGACCAACTGGGTTACTCAACACGGGGCTATGTCAACGGAGTGAACGTGTTCAGACATGTCTTTGGGGGAAAAGCGGAGGATGACATAGAGTGTACTGACGGGGTAAACCTGCTAGAACATGCTTAGACATGTTTTCTATGTTGCATCAACCACACAGTCTGTATAAAAAGGACCGCAAAAGCGGGTTTAAGACACTACGCGTGCAACAAGACCTATCGAAAACACCTCAGCGAATAGACCACAGTGGTAAGTAGCATTGTGTGTATGCTATATTGTAGCGTTACAGGTCGTCAAGTCGGTATAGTGCTGTCCTCTTTCTATGCAGTGTATGGAAACATTCTGTATTCAATCATTCAGTACTGAACATTATCCCTCTCACTCTATAGAGGGAAAATATTGTGTTGACACAGGAGAATCTATAGTCATGCTCTGTGGTCACTGATGCATTAAATGAATGTATATCACTAATGTATACGATCTCAAAATACTCTTTGTCTTCAAAATGTGTCAAATCTATATAAAAGTCAATTATGCGGTGTCAAAGTCAGTTTGTAAAATTTTCACTGTCCCTAGTTATATCATCTTTATCCTTTCTCCAGACTGAAAATTTGCAGACACGGAAAAATATCGAGACTATTGAATGGTTACAAGAAGTGAAATCTCGAAACTATTGCTTACAAGAAGTGAAATCTCGAGACCATTGCTTACAAGGGTGAAAGCTCGAAGGTATTGAGCGGTGTATAAGAAAGGAACACACCGAGCGGTCTAGCACCAAAATATTGGTATATATGCTTTCATCATTTCTCACTAACTATCGGTCATCACTAAATATTTTTGTACAAAAAATTAACAATTAAATTTCTACATGAAACATTTAATTTGGAAACAGAAAGAGAAACATTTAATTTGGAAACAGAAAGAGAAATTTAATTGTTAATTTTTGTACAATTTTATTGTTGAAATTTTATTATTTTCATTCAACCATAGTGACTTATTACATAAGATATCTTTAATTTTCTGAAATACAACTGTTGTTTGCATAGGGGACAGACGAATATCTCAAGCAGGATGGGGATTTAAAATGACAATGTGAGATATTTTTCCCGTTTGGTTAAGGAATTGTCCTACATTTTTATAAGTTTTGGCTGAAATTTGGCTGAAATTTTTCATATTTTGTTACCAAATTTCCTACTTTTTATAAGTTTTGGATGAAATATTTGTTCACTTTTCACAAAATTTTCACAATTGGTTAATAAAGATTCCTACTTTTTTATGTCTATGTACATGCGTGTGTGTGTGTGTGTGTGTGTGTGTGTGTGTGTGTGTGTGTGTGTGTGTGTGTGTGTGTGTGTGTGTGTGTGTTATATATTACAGGACGTCGCAGTCAACCCCAATATTGTTTGGTTGCTCGTATGCATCATGATTCGCTGTGTCATCTCACGACCAAATGATTGCCTCTTACTCTTTCTCTACCTATTACAGCTGGTAGTCAAGCTGTAATGCAATGCATTTACAGGACGCTGCAGTCAACCACAACATTGTTTGATTTCGCTTGTACCATCATGACAACCGTGTGTGTGTGCGCGCATGTAGGCGTGTGTGTGCGTGGGTGTACGGCCAAGTGTATGTATGTGTGTGTGTGTGCGCGCACTACCAATTACAGGACATCGCAGTCAACCCCAGTATTCTACGGAGTGTCTGACTTCCTGGGGCAAGTGTTGCAATTGTCATTATGTACGAACGACAGTCATGTCGTGTGCGCTAGCGCGCGCGTGTGTGTATATACATGCGTGTGTGCATGCGCGCGCGTGTGTGTGCTATCAATTACAGGACATCACAGTCAACCTCAACATTCTATGGAGTTTCATCTGTGCTGGGTAAGTTTGCGATTCTCATTTTGAATGAACGACAACCATGTCATGTGCGTGTGAAGAGGGTTATCAACAGCTAATTGTCTATCTATTACAGGACGTCGCAGTCAGCCCCAACATTTTTTATGCAATGCATTTACAGGACGTTGCATACAGTCCAACATTGATTGGTGCTCGTGTACCATCATGAGATCTGTGTGTGTGTGTGTGTGTGTGTGTGTGTGTGTGTGTGTGTGTGTGTGTGCTATCAATTACAGGACATCGCAGTCAACCTCAACATTCTATGGAGTTTCATGTGTGCTGGGCAAGTTTGCGATTCTCATTTTGAATGAACGACAACCATGTCATGTGCGTGTGAAGAGGGTGTAGCACCAGCTAGATGTCTATCAATTACAGGACAGCGCAGTCAACCTCAACATTCGACCTTCCTGGGCAAGCTTGCCGGTGTCTTTCTGAACAATCGGCACCCATGATCGTCTGTAGTGTCTGTAATCAGGATTACCATCTTCATCCTCACCCACCGCCACCAACAAACAAATCATTATCATCATCATCATCAGCTCATCATCACCAGCATCATCTGAGGGTGACCGACTGGGTTACTCAACACGGGGCTATGTCAACGGAGTGAACGTGTTCAGACATGTCTTTGGGGGAAAAGCGGAGGATGACATAGAGTGTACTGACGGGGTAAACCTGCTAGAACATGCTTAGACATGTTTTCTATGTTGCATCAACCACACAGTCTGTATAAAAAGGACCGCAAAGGCGGGTTTAAGACACTACGCTTGCAACAAGACCTATCGAAAACACCTCAGCGAATAGACCACAGTGGTAAGTAGCATTGTGTGTATGCTATATTGTAGCGTTACAGGTCGTCAAGTCGGTATAGTGCTGTCACTAGTGTATATCTCAAAAGCTACATGAGGCAACTAACAAGAATACACCGCAAGGTATAGCCGCCCGGTATAGGAATACTAATACAGATACTAAGGACGGTTGTAATCAGCATCAGCTTCACTTTTGCCGTCAAGTGACGTGGGGAGAAATGACGCCTCACAGCTCGATGGGTGGCACTGAATAGTATCGTGCCGGGTGATTGTCTGTACTCTCAGGCGTCATCTGCTGTAATCCGGTAGGGTAGCGGCTGTGGTGCATTCCAATTGTGTACATATGAAACATGTTTTTCATTAAACCATACTTTCTATGTTCACTAAAATGTATTATGATTTTGTCCATCTACAGATTCAAACCAAGACGACCAGTCCCTCATTGACACGTGGCCCACATCGATTCTGGAACGCACAAACGTATGTGTACATAGCAGGTCTCCACTATTTGTAGTGTAACATATAGGCGTCTACGACCATGTCCTCTTTCTATGCAGTGTATGAAAACATGCTGTATTCATCCATTCAGTACTGATCATTATCCCGCTCACTCTATAGAGGGAAAAATAATGTGCTGACACAGGAGAATCTATAGTCATGCTCTGTGGTCACTGATGTATTAAATGAATGTATATCACTAATGTATACGATCTCAAAATACTCTTTCTCTTCAAAATGTGTCAAATCTATATAAAAGTCAATTATGCGGTGTCAAAGTCAGTATGTAAAATTTTTACTGTCCCTAGTTATATCATCTTTATCCTTTCTCCAGACTGAAAATTTGCAGACACGGAAAAATATCGAGACTATTGAGTGGTTACAAGAAGTGAAATCTCGAACTATTGCTTACAAGAAGTGAAATCTCGAGACCATTGCTTACAAGGGTGAAAGCTCGAAGGTATTGAGCGGTGTATAAGAAAGGAAGACACCGAGCGGATCTAGCACCAAAATATTGGTATAGTATGCTTCCAGCATTTCTCACTAACTATCGATCATCACTAAATATTTTCACCCCTAAGTGGTGGGGACCATTAAAGGTAGTCACCATTTATCACTAATATAGTACATCTCTGTGCCATACAATATAAAATAACACAAAGAACAGAATTACGAACCAAGGCGTTGCTAACCATCACCATAAAAATATAGTTACGGAGATGACCCTCTGTAAGAATAAAAAGAAAATGGAATAATTTACTAGGTGCGACATCATAAACCTCAAATCCTTTTTTCTTTTGATTTTTCCTAACAATGAATGTGATATGAAATAATTTTTTTCTGTAGATATGCTATCAGCATGACTATCGCATGTTTTGTGTCGGACTATAATGATGTTGTCTTTTCTTCACAGCTGTTTGACAGTCAGTACATACAACGATTGTGAAAGTCTGGAACTAGTGGAAGACTACACAATTTTATAAGGGTCACTATACCTTATCCATTGGAGCTACACACACGAGACATTATATAATTCCCGAAGCTACAAGCGTGTTGGACATATTACTGAGCTATCACCAAGCCATTATCTAAATCCAGTCTTTTTCACCACTACATTTTTTTCCTATCATTATGGCAACTAGGCAGAAAAATATCTATCTCTGCTCTATCTGTGGTAAAGTATTTACAGAAATCCGCAGTCTTACACGTCTCATTAACACCGTACACAAAACCCAAACTCACACATGCCAAATTTGCGGTAATCTATACAATACGAAAGACATCCTACACCGACACATTAAAACTGATCACCAGACATCAACACCAACACATGTTACCACTACACCATCAATCGCGGACACTACACCATCAAATACTACACCATCAACATCAACAACGGATACTACATCACGCAAAAGAAAAGGACAAGTAGACACACAGACATCTAAAAAACCTAAACTTGATCACGTGGAATCAGAGGAAGCCGTCGTAGTTGACGAAGTAGACGAGGAACTAAAGACTGTAGACAGCATCCTCGATCCTGACGTCCAACAGAAATATAGAGACGTCTGGCCCTACCTTAAGACACATCAGAACATCCACAAATATGTATCGACCTACAATTTTTTTCATTGACCAGACTCAACACAACCAATTGACTGGACCGAGACTTTAAGACCAATATTTGCTAGTCAGACATGCAGTTTCAAAGTAAATTATTCACATCACATGATCTTACGTCATTAGGAGACAAGAGAACTTAGGTTTTTCCATTCTTCATCGAACAATGCATGCCAACTCGACATCCCCCACCTAGTTAACCACGAAAACGACTTTGACGAGTTTATAGAAATAGTTCAGGACAGTGACATGTTTAATTACACCCTACACAACAGACCTGACACTAAGTACCTGGTAGAGACAATCTCCGCGACTAGTTTGTATATATATATACCACATCACTGAACACCCGCTAGGTTGATTGCTGGCAATAATATGATCTATTAAAAATTAAAGTGGTCATATGTGTGATATGCTTGCATGTGTGGTACAGTGAATTGTCCGTATCATTGAAAATAAAAAGACTCAATGTTGTGTGTCACTGTCTGTCACATTTTCACCAATCATTAAAATGCTATTTGTATTGAAATAAAAAATAAAATATATTGAATGTTGTGAATAAGAAAATATTGCTTTTGATGGAAAAAATAAATGTAATGAAAACGGAAATTTCTTGTTTTGTTGGTTTTTTCAGTGGTATGCTTGGCTTGTTTTTCCTCTTTCTGGTTTTTCATTGTTTTCATGTTGACGACTATGCGAGCTTGTTTTTCATGTTGAATGTAGCGCAAAGCTGTGGAACAATTCACACATATACACACACACAATATGGAACTATGAGACAAGACCAAAGTCACGCAAGAACAAAGACACGATGGAACAGAGAGACACGTATAATATCACACAGGAATGTTCATCCAAACTTATAATTATCTCAACGAAACTTATAAAAATTAGGACACTTTGTTAACCATAGTGAAAAATCTTAACCAAATTGCAACCACACTTATAAATATCTCAGCCAAACTTTTGAAAAGTAGGAAAATTTGTTAAACAAAGGTGAAAATGTTGATCAAATTTCAACCAAATTTATAAAAAGTAGGAAACTTTGTTAACCAAATATGAAAAGCTTGGCCAACTTTCACCCAAACTTATGAAAAGTGGGAAATTTTGTTGTCCACTTGTGGAAAGTTTGATCAAAGGTCACCCAAACTTATGAAAAGTAAGAAAATTTATTAACCAAATGTGAAAAGGTTAGCCAAGTTTCAAACCAAACTTATAAACATCTCAGTCAAACATATAAAAAGTAGGAAAAATTTGTTAACCAAATGTGAAAAGTTTGCCCAACTTTCACCCAAACTTAAGAAAAATGGGAAATTTTGTTGTCCAGATGTGAAAAGTTTGGCCACATTTCAACCAAATCCATAAAAAACTAGGAAATTTAGTTGACCAAATGTGAAAAAATTGTGGCCAAAGTTCAACCAAACTTATACATATATCTCACCCAAACTTGTGAAAAGTAGGAAATTTTGTTGTCCAGCTGTGAAAAGTTTGACCAAATTTCAAACAAACTCATAAAAAGTAGGAAACTTTGTTAACCAAATGTGAAAAGTTTGGCTAAAGTCCATTGAAACTTATAAAAAAGTAGGAAACTTTATTAACCAATTGTGAAAATTTTGTGACAAGTGAAAAAATATTTCATCAAAAACTTATAAAAAGTAGGAAATTTGGTAACAAAATATGAAAAATTTCAGCCAAATTTCAGCCAAAACTTATAAAAATGTAGGACAATTCCTTAACCAAACGGGAAAAATATCTCACATTGTCATTTTAAATCCCCATCCTGCTTGAGATATTCGTCTGTCCCCTATGCAAACAACAGTTGTATATCAGAAAATTACAGGTATCTTATGTAATAAGTCACTATGGTTGAATGAAAAAAATAAAATTTCAACAATAAAATTGTACAAAAATTAACAATTAAATTTCTCTTTCTGTTTCCAAATTAAATGTTTCTCTTTCTGTTTCCAAATTAAATGTTTCATGTAGAAATTTAATTGTTAATTTTTTGTACAAAAATATTTAGTGATGACCGATAGTTAGTGAGAAATGATGAAAGCATATATACCAATATTTTGGTGCTAGACCGCTCGGTGTGTTCCTTTCTTATACACCGCTCAATACCTTCGAGCTTTCACCCTTGTAAGCAATGGTCTCGAGATTTCACTTCTTGTAAGCAATAGTTTCGAGATTTCACTTCTTGTAACCATTCAATAGTCTCGATATTTTTCCGTGTCTGCAAATTTTCAGTCTGGAGAAAGGATAAAGATGATATAACTAGGGACAGTAAAAATTTTACATACTGACTTTGACACCGCATAATTGACTTTTATATAGATTTGACACATTTTGAAGAGAAAGAGTATTTTGAGATCGTATACATTAGTGATATACATTCATTTAATACATCAGTGACCACAGAGCATGACTATAGATTCTCCTGTGTCAGCACATTATTTTTCCCTCTATAGAGTGAGCGGGATAATGTTCAGTACTGAATGATTGAATACAGAATGTTTCCATACACTGCATAGAAAGAGGACATGATCGTAGACGCCTATATGTTACACTACAAATAGTGGTGACCTGCTAGGTACACATACGTTTGTGCGTTCCAGAATCGATGTGGACCACGTGTCAATGAGGGACTGGTCGTCTTGGTTTGAATCTGTAGATGGACAAAATCATAATACATTTTAGTGAACATAGAAAGTATGGTTTAATGAAAAACATGTTTCATATGTACACAATTGGAATGTACCACAGCCGCTACCGTACCGGATTACAGCAGATGACGCCTGAGAGTACAGACAATCACCCGGCATGATACTATTCAGTGCCACCCATCGAGCTGTGAGGCGTCATTTCTCCCCACGTCACTTGACGGCAAAAGTGAAGCTGATGCTGATTACAACCGTCCTTAGTATCTGTATTAGTATTCCTATACCGGGCGGCTATACCTTGCGGTGTA
The DNA here is from genome assembly GCA_014155875.1 of Cepaea nemoralis. NCBI lineage: Eukaryota > Metazoa > Mollusca > Gastropoda > Stylommatophora > Helicidae > Cepaea > Cepaea nemoralis. Next base: position 111,484 of record JACEFZ010027629.1, on the reverse strand, counting down.
TTCTTGTTAGTTGCCTCATGTAGCTTTTGCGATATACACTAGTGACAGCACTATACCGACTTGACGACCTGTAACGCTACAATATAGCTACACACAATGCTACTTACCACTGTGGTCTATTCGCTGAGGTGTTTTCGATAGGTCTTGTTGCACGCGTAGTGTCTTAAACCCGCCTTTGCGGTCCTTTTTATACAGACTGTGTGGTTGATGCAACATAGAAAACATGTCTAAGCATGTTCTAGCAGGTTTACCCCGTCAGTACACTCTATGTCATCCTCCGCTTTCCCCCCAAAGACATGTCTGAACACGTTCACTCCGTTGACATAGCCCCGTGTTGAGTAACCCAGTCGGTCACCCTCAGATGATGCTGGTGATGATGAGCTGATGATGATGATGATAATGATTTGTTTGTTGGTGGCGGTGGGTGAGGATGAAGATGGTAATCCTGATTACAGACACTACAGACGATCATGGGTGCCGATTGTTCAGAAAGACACCGGCAAGCTTGCCCAGGAAGGTCGAATGTTGAGGTTGACTGCGCTGTCCTGTAATTGATAGACATCTAGCTGGTGCTACACCCTCTTCACACGCACATGACATGGTTGTCGTTCATTCAAAATGAGAATCGCAAACTTGCCCAGCACACATGAAACTCCATAGAATGTTGAGGTTGACTGCGATGTCCTGTAATTGATAGCACACACACACACACACACACACACACACACACACACACAGATCTCATGATGGTACACGAGCACCAATCAATGTTGGACTGTATGCAACGTCCTGTAAATGCATTGCATAAAAAATGTTGGGGCTGACTGCGACGTCCTGTAATAGATAGACAATTAGCTGTTGATAACCCTCTTCACACGCACATGACATGGTTGTCGTTCATTCAAAATGAGAATCGCAAACTTACCCAGCACAGATGAAACTCTATAGAATGTTGAGGTTGACTGTGATGTCCTGTAATTGATAGCACACACACGCGCGCGCGCATGCACACACGCATGTATATACACACGCGCGCGCTAGCGCACACGACATGACTGTCGTTCGTACATAATGACAATTGCAACACTTGCCCCAGGAAGTCAGACACTCCGTAGAATACTGGGGTTGACTGCGATGTCCTGTAATTGGTAGTGCGCGCACACACACACACATACATACACTTGGCCGTACACCCACGCACGCACACACGCCTACATGCGCGCACACACACGGTTGTCATGATGGTACAAGCGAAATCAAACAATGTTGTGGTTGACTGCAGCGTCCTGTAAATGCATTGCATTACAGCTTGACTACCAGCTGTAATAGGTAGAGAAAGAGTAAGAGGCAATCATTTGGTCGTGAGATGACACAGCGAATCATGATGCATACGAGCAACCAAACAATATTGGGGTTGACTGCGACGTCCTGTAATATATAACACACACACCACACACACACACACACACACACACACACACACACACACACACACACACACACACACACACGCATGTACATAGACATTAAAAAAGTAGGAATCTTTATTAACCAATTGTGAAAATTTTGTGAAAAGTGAACAAATATTTCATCCAAAACTTATAAAAAGTAGGAAATTTGGTAACAAAATATGAAAAATTTCAGCCAAATTTCAGCCAAAACTTATAAAAATGTAGGACAATTCCTTAACCAAACGGGAAAAATATCTCACATTGTCATTTTAAATCCCCATCCTGCTTGAGATATTCGTCTGTCCCCTATGCAAACAACAGTTGTATTTCAGAAAATTAAAGATATCTTATGTAATAAGTCACTATGGTTGAATGAAAATAATAAAATTTCAACAATAAAATTGTACAAAAATTAACAATTAAATTTCTCTTTCTGTTTCCAAATTAAATGTTTCTCTTTCTGTTTCCAAATTAAATGTTTCATGTAGAAATTTAATTGTTAATTTTTTGTACAAAAATATTTAGTGATGACCGATAGTTAGTGAGAAATGATGAAAGCATATATACCAATATTTTGGTGCTAGACCGCTCGGTGTGTTCCTTTCTTATACACCGCTCAATACCTTCGAGCTTTCACCCTTGTAAGCAATGGTCTCGAGATTTCACTTCTTGTAAGCAATAGTTTCGAGATTTCACTTCTTGTAACCATTCAATAGTCTCGATATTTTTCCGTGTCTGCAAATTTTCAGTCTGGAGAAAGGATAAAGATGATATAACTAGGGACAGTGAAAATTTTACAAACTGACTTTGACACCGCATAATTGACTTTTATATAGATTTGACACATTTTGAAGAGAAAGAGTATTTGAGATCGTATACATTAGTGATATACATTCATTTAATACATCAGTGACCACAGAGCATGACTATAGATTCTCCTGTGTCAGCACATTATTTTTCCCTCTTTAGAGTGAGCGGGATAATGTTCAGTACTGAATGATTGAATACAGAATGTTTCCATACACTGCATAGAAAGAGGACATGATCGTTGACGCCTATATGTTACACTAAAAATAGTGGAGACCTGCTATGTACACATACGTTTGTGCGTTCCAGAATCGATGTGGACCACGTGTCAATGAGGGACTGGTCGTCTTGGTTTGAATCTGTAGATGGACAAAATCATAATACATTTTAGTGAACATAGAAAGTATGGTTTAATGAAAAACATGTTTCATATGTACACAATTGGAATGTACCACAGCCGCTACCGTACCGGATTACAGCAGATGACGCCTGAGAGTACAGACAATCACCCGGCATGATACTATTCAGTGCCACCCATCGAGCTGTGAGGCGTCATTTCTCCCCACGTCACTTGACGGCAAAAGTGAAGCTGATGCTGATTACAACCGTCCTTAGTATCTGTATTAGTATTCCTATACCGGGCGGCTATACCTTGCGGTGTATTCTTGTTAGTTGCCTCATGTAGCTTTTGCGATATACACTAGTGACAGCACTATGCCGACTTGACGACCTGTAACGCTACAATATAGCATACACACAATGCTACTTACCACTGTGGTCTATTCGCTGAGGTGTTTTCGATAGGTCTTGTTGCACGCGTAGTGTCTTAAACCCGCCTTTGCGGTCCTTTTATACAGACTGTGTGGTTGATGCAACATAGAAAACATGTCTAAGCATGTTCTAGCAGGTTTACCCCGTCAGTACACTCTATGTCATCCTCCGCTTTCCCCCCAAAGACATGTCTGAACACGTTCACTCCGTTGACATAGCCCCGTGTTGAGTAACCCAGTCGGTCACCCTCAGATGATGCTGGTGATGATGAGCTGATGATGATGATGATAATGATTTGTTTGTTGGTGGCGGTGGGTGAAGATGAAGATGGTAATCCTGATTACAGACACTACAGACGATCATGGGTGCCGATTGTTCAGAAAGACACCGGCAAGCTTGCCCAGGAAGGTCGAATGTTGAGGTTGACTGCGCTGTCCTGTAATTGATAGACATCTAGCTGGTGCTACACCCTCTTCACACGCACATGACATGGTTGTCGTTCATTCAAAATGAGAATCGCAAACTTGCCCAGCACACATGAAACTCCATAGAATGTTGAGGTTGACTGCGATGTCCTGTAATTGATAGCACACACACACACACACACACACACACACACACACACACACAGATCTCATGATGGTACACGAGCACCAATCAATGTTGGACTGTATGCAACGTCCTGTAAATGCATTGCATAAAAAATGTTGGGGCTGACTGCGACGTCCTGTAATAGATAGACAATTAGCTGTTGATAACCCTCTTCACACGCACATGACATGGTTGTCGTTCATTCAAAATGAGAATCGCAAACTTACCCAGCACAGATGAAACTCTATAGAATGTTGAGGTTGACTGTGATGTCCTGTAATTGATAGCACACACACGCGCGCGCGCATGCACACACGCATGTATATACACACGCGCGCGCTAGCGCACACGACATGACTGTCGTTCGTACATAATGACAATTGCAACACTTGCCCCAGGAAGTCAGACACTCCGTAGAATACTGGGGTTGACTGCGATGTCCTGTAATTGGTAGTGCGCGCACACACACACACATACATACACTTGGCCGTACACCCACGCACGCACACACGCCTACATGCGCGCACACACACGGTTGTCATGATGGTACAAGCGAAATCAAACAATGTTGTGGTTGACTGCAGCGTCCTGTAAATGCATTGCATTACAGCTTGACTACAAGCTGTAATAGGTAGAGAAAGAGTAAGAGGCAATCATTTGGTCGTGAGATGACACAGCGAATCATGATGCATACGAGCAACCAAACAATATTGGGGTTGACTGCGACGTCCTGTAATATATAACACACACCACACACACACACACACACACACACACACACACACACACACACACACACACACACACACACACACACACACACACACGCATGTACATAGACATTAAAAAAGTAGGAATCTTTATTAACCAATTGTGAAAATTTTGTGAAAAGTGAACAAATATTTCATCCAAAACTTATAAAAAGTAGGAAATTTGGTAACAAAATATGAAAAATTTCAGCCAAATTTCAGCCAAAACTTATAAAAATGTAGGACAATTCCTTAACCAAACGGGAAAAATATCTCACATTGTCATTTTAAATCCCCATCCTGCTTGAGATATTCGTCTGTCCCCTATGCAAACAACAGTTGTATTTCAGAAAATTAAAGATATCTTATGTAATAAGTCACTATGGTTGAATGAAAATAATAAAATTTCAACAATAAAATTGTACAAAAATTAACAATTAAATTTCTCTTTCTGTTTCCAAATTAAATGTTTCTCTTTCTGTTTCCAAATTAAATGTTTCATGTAGAAATTTAATTGTTAATTTTTTGTACAAAAATATTTAGTGATGACCGATAGTTAGTGAGAAATGATGAAAGCATATATACCAATATTTTGGTGCTAGACCGCTCGGTGTGTTCCTTTCTTATACACCGCTCAATACCTTCGAGCTTTCACCCTTGTAAGCAATGGTCTCGAGATTTCACTTCTTGTAAGCAATAGTTTCGAGATTTCACTTCTTGTAACCATTCAATAGTCTCGATATTTTTCCGTGTCTGCAAATTTTCAGTCTGGAGAAAGGATAAAGATGATATAACTAGGGACAGTGAAAATTTTACAAACTGACTTTGACACCGCATAATTGACTTTTATATAGATTTGACACATTTTGAAGAGAAAGAGTATTTTGAGATCGTATACATTAGTGATATACATTCATTTAATACATCAGTGACCACAGAGCATGACTATAGATTCTCCTGTGTCAGCACATTATTTTTCCCTCTTTAGAGTGAGCGGGATAATGTTCAGTACTGAATGATTGAATACAGAATGTTTCCATACACTGCATAGAAAGAGGACATGATCGTTGACGCCTATATGTTACACTAAAAATAGTGGAGACCTGCTATGTACACATACGTTTGTGCGTTCCAGAATCGATGTGGACCACGTGTCAATGAGGGACTGGTCGTCTTGGTTTGAATCTGTAGATGGACAAAATCATAATACATTTTAGTGAACATAGAAAGTATGGTTTAATGAAAAACATGTTTCATATGTACACAATTGGAATGTACCACAGCCGCTACCCTACCGGATTACAGCAGATGACGCCTGAGAGTACAGACAATCACCCGGCATGATACTATTCAGTGCCACCCATCGAGCTGTGAGGCGTCATTTCTTCCCACGTCACTTGACGGCAAAAGTGAAGCTGATGCTGATTACAACCGTCCTTAGTATCTGTATTAGTATTCCTATACCGGGCGGCTATACCTTGCGGTGTATTCTTGTTAGTTGCCTCATGTAGCTTTTGCGATATACACTAGTGACAGCACTATACCGACTTGACGACCTGTAACGCTACAATATAGCATACACACAATGCTACTTACCACTGTGGTCTATTCGCTGAGGTGTTTTCGATAGGTCTTGTTGCACGCGTAGTGTCTTAACCCCGCCTTTGCGGTCCTTTTTATACAGACTGTGTGGCTGATGCAACATAGAAAACATGTCTAAGCATGTTCAAGCAGATTTACCCCGTCAGTACACTCTGAGTCATCCTCCGTTTTCCCCCCCAAAGACATGTCTGAACACGTTCACTCCGTTGACATAGCCCCGTGTTGAGTAACCCAGTCGGTCACCCTCAGATGATGCTGGTGATGATGAGTTGATGATGATGATGATGATGATGATGATGATGATGATGATGATGATGATGATGATGATGATGATGATGATAATTTGTTTGTTGGTGGCGATGGGTGAGGATGATGATGGTAATCCTGATTACAGACACTACAGACGATCATGGGTGCCGGTTGTTCAGAAAGACACCGGCAAGCTTGCCCAGGAAGGACAAATGTTGAGGTTGACTGCGCTGTCCTGTAATTGATAGATATCTAGCTGGTGCTACACCCTCTTCACACACACATGACATGGTTGTCGTTCATTCAAAATGAGAATCGCAAACTTGTCCAGCACACATGAAACTCCATAGAATGTTGAGGTTGACTGCGATGTCCTATAATTGATAGCACGCACTCGCACACACACACACACACACACACACACACACACACACACATACACACACAGATCTCATGATGGTACACGAGCACCAATCAATGTTGGGGCTGTCTGCAATGTCCGGTAAATGCATTGCATAAACAATGTTGGGGCTGACTGCGACGTCCTGTAATAGATAGACAACTAGCTGTTGATACACCCTCTTCACACGCACATGACATGGTTGTCATTCATTCAAAATGAGAATCGCAAACATGCCCAGCAGCCTCCATAGAATGTTGAGGTTGACTGTGATGTCCTGTAATTGATAGCACACACACACGCGCGCGCGCATGCACACACGCATGTATATACACACACGCGCTAGCGCACACGACATGACTGTCGTTCGTACATAATGACAATTGCAACACTTGCCCCAGGAAGTCAGACGCTCCATATAATACTGAGGTTGACTGCGATGTCCTGTAATTGGTAGTGCGTACACACACACACATATACATACATACACTTGGCAGTACACCCACGCACGCACACACGCCTACATGCGCGCACACATACACGGTTGTCATGATGGTACAAGTGAAATCAAACAATGTTGTGGTTGACTGCAGCGTCCTGTTAATGCATTGCATTACAGCTTGACTACCAGCTGTAATAGGTAGAGAAAGAGTAAGAGGCAATCATTTGGTCGTGAGATGACACGGCGAATCATGATGCATACGAGTAACCAAACAATATTGGGGTTGACTGCGACGTCCTGTAATATATAGCACACACACACACACACACGCATGTACATAGACATGCACGCATACACGTATGTCATGATGGGACACGCGCAACCAATCACTATTGGGGTTGTCTGCAACGTCCTGTAAATGCATTGCATAAACAATGTTGGGGTTGCCTGCGACATTCTGTAATAGATAGACACCTAGCTGTTGATACACCCTCTTCACATGCACTTCGTATAGGTATATTTGAGCATAGTTTATTTTTTCCTACCCAAATATTCCCTTCACAGCCCCGGCTGTGTCACTGTGTTAATTATGTTAACGGTCAACCAGAACGCCTCAATTTGTGTGTTTATCTCAGGTAAGAACAAATCGAGCTGGACAGCGCTGTTGTCAGCCCGCTTTAGTGTGCGTGCTTATCTCCAGTAATGATCAGAGTTGGCCGGTGGTGGGGTCATAGTCTCCCTTGGCATACTTTTATAATTAAGGGGTATAACTGCTGGTTTTAATAATATTACATATTTTTATAATTATCTTAGCACGTTATCGATGTTATTAATTGAGACTCGTAGTTGAGACTTCATTGTGTCGGCCAACCATTTGGACATTTTGTTTGCTCTCATCGTCTTATATATATTATTTTCGGGTGTTACGCAGTTATTTGTATGTGGTCCAGTGTTTGTCAGGAGTAAGAGATTTTTGTGTTGTTTCGCGGAGATCGTGAGACAGGGCAAAAGTAATTTTTTTAGGTGCACCGTATATTTTCTGGGAAGTACATCGAAAGGTCGGTTTGATTTGGTCTGCAGTGGCGCAGTGTTGGTCTTGGATTATATTCCGTGCCCTTTTGTGTCTAACGTCAGATCTTTGTATATTATTCATGTTATATTTTTTTTCTTTTAAGTATATTTACATATGATATTTGGTTCTTCTGATACATGTATTATTGTGATCCTTCGTCATATCTACTGTCTAGTGGTCTGTGTCAGTTTATATATATTATGCGCACAGTATTGTATTACATGGGCATGTCAATGTTAGTGGTTTTTATTTCTGTGTAATCATCCGTCTGCGTTTCACCAGCCTATGCGTCTAGCGTCAAATAGAGGTCACTTCTTGTGAATCACTCATTTGTGTATGTATACGTATGTTTAACAATATTTCCAGGAATTTTCTACAGCTATTTGTTATATATTCGAGGGAGAATAGGTAATACCCCCACCACATAGTGTTTACAGAGGGGCTGTGTGAGTACAGTGTGATATTATCAGCACTACGAATTTACGTAAAGTATGAGCCGTGGTGTACACAAAGACTAGCAGCAGGATCTTTACATTTATAGTTGACTGACGGACAGCTAAGTGTCCACAATTACAAAGATGCCTACTTTAATCAAATACATAGAAGCAGGTGAACGGTTAGGCCTGAAGGGCAGAGAGTTACAGGAGTTTGCAGAAGCAAAATTGAAAGAAGTTCATCACTGGGAAAGAGAGGAGAGACATAATGAACTCGAGGCAAAACGCCTACAGGAAAAAAAGGTAGCGGAAGCCAAGCGTCTACAGGAAGAGAGAGAGAAACACACAAGTGAAACTAGAAATGGAACAACAAAAACGCCTACAAGAAGTAAAGTTAGCTGAAATGGAAAACAAACTGAAATTGCACTTAACAAGTTAGAATTTTCATCTAAGGGTCAAAGTGAAGAAAACAGAAGAGCTTCGCAGTCGTCACAACGATTGAAATTGCCATATTTTACGGACCGGAACAATCTTGAAGCTTATCTTGCGAGATTCGAAGCATCTGCGAAAGCTTTAAGCATTCCAGAAGGAGAATATTCTATGAGGCTGGGTGAGTATCTAACGGGAAAGGCCCTAGATGCCATGTTTAATTTACCTTTGGAAGAACGAAACAATTATACTATTCTGCGTCAACGCTTGCTTACAAAGTTCCAACTAACTGAGCATGGATACAGAACAAAGTTCAGACAATTAGTGCCAGAGACAAATCAGGATTTTACAGATTTTGTCAATACAGTAAAGAACACATTTAGTAAATGGATGGAGCTTGCAGAAGTTGGAAACGATTTTAATCGATTAGTGGATTTGATGTTAAGAGACACGGTTTATCATTCATGTAATACAAACTTAGTGGCTTTCTTTGAAGAACGTAAACCAAAGGACATAGACACAAGTGTCCCAGTTAGGGCAAAACTACATGACTGCACATCCAAGCAGTTCTATTGGTAGACAAATGAGTGAGGAAATAGTCTGTGCAGCGTATACAAAACAGGACCAGAATCAGTGATTAGACCAAGATCAAACAGTGTAGATTTAACACAAAGATATGAGGAACAAGGACCTAAAGATAATGGTTTCCGTGGCAACCATTTTGGCAGAGTAGGACGTTACCCATACAAAAGGGGGAATTTTCAGAGACGTCCAAATAGTTATGCTGGATGTTGGAATTGTGGAAGCTGGAGACATAAGGCAGCACAGTGTGATGCACAACCGTCAAGTGAGCCAACGAATAACAGGAAAAAGGAGATCATTTGTTTCAAATGTGGGAAAAAGAACCATTTCAGTTATGAGTGTACGATGGGGGAAACTGAGCACGCAAATGCAGCGCAAGTGATTGAGACAATTAACAATGAGAATTGTAGTGGATGTAAACCTCTTTTTGATAAAGACGGTCCGCCGGTCTTAATATGTGGTCACAAAGTTAAAGCAGGATCAGCAGTGCATGCAGGAGGAAGTCTGAAGATGCACCAGTGATTCGTCAATGATAGGCCAGCGTTAACAATTTAGGATTCCGGATGTACGTCTATCAGAGTTTTAAAAAAGTTTAGTAAACCCCTCGGATAACACAGTGAAAAAGATTAGATGCATAACATTTAATGGGACAGTAGAATTCTACCCATTAGCCGTTATAACAGTGAAAACACCACATATCACAGGAAGAGTGACAGCGTGTGTTCTGGACTCACCAGTGGCGGATCTGATCATCGGAAATGTGCCAGGAGTTAAAGATTGTACAGAAGAGGAAGTAATTTATTGGGACCAGAAACATAGTTTAAGCAGTAACGAGGTAGTTACCAAAAGAAAACCTAAATTAGAGAGTATAGCTGAAGTAGAAGAGGCACTTGAAGTTGATAACCAAACAGGTACTGAGGACAAGGATAGGACAGCTGAGCAGGTGAGAATGGATCTCAAATATAGCTTTAGTGAATCCCAGAGACAAGATACTACTCTGGAAAAATGTGTCCAAGGGTGTAGTAAAGTAGAACATAGGCAATCAAAGAAAGGTAGATGGTGCTTCGAAAGGAAGTACAATATTCTCACTCGCTGGTTTTCAGATGACAAAACTACACGTAAGCAAGTAGTAGTACCCTTAGCACATAGAGACCGATATACAAGAACAGCTCAGGATAGGGCATGTGCAGGGCACATAGGAATAAGGCGTACGCAGCAGAGAGCAAGGGTGCCAGTTATATTGGCCAGGATCCTGTAAACAGGGCAAGCCTAAACAGGAGAATCCTATGCAATGGTGCAAGATATAGATAGGAATTTAAGGCAGTTCAAAACGAGGGTCTAACGACATCAGCTGACCCAGGGTTTTAGGGATAGCAGGAATAGGTTGTGTTAAATATAGAGGGTCCCATGAGTGATGGGCCTTACGAAGGGTGAGATGGCATCATAGACAGGAATCGACAGATGTTTGATGCACGGAAAAGAACCACCTGATAGACGGGTCGGTACACAAATAGTTTGTGTGTGGTCGTGAAGTTATAATAGACCCTGCTGGGTTACATGAATTATTATGTTTTATATGATGTATTGATTATTATGCAATGTGTTAGCTCATGGCAATTGGTACACAAAATGGAAAGTTTGGTTGTATGATGTGAGGGGAAATGTGGCAGTTTACTATGTTATTCGATGTATTATTTAGTGTGGTAGCTAGAGGGAGATGGAGTCATACTTACGGCTACCCAGGCAATGTGTCTGAGTCACATATGTGATAAGTATTAGTCTCCCATCATTTGAAAACGATGTTTTTTTAAGTAGGGGGTAATGACATATGCCTGGGTTCACTGACATTAAGGAGAGTTACCTTGCTGGTACATAAACAAGTGACTGGGCATGAGAAAGAATAGACGAAAGTTGGAGACAGTGAGTTAAGGGGTGTGAAGGGGTTTTCAGCCCGCTAGTGTGGATGGGGAGAGAGAGACAGTTTTAGGCTGTGGAGTAATGTGGTGGGGAGCCCAGGGGGGACGGAAAAGAAGGGTTAAAAAGACAATGGGAAACTTAGACGGGGACAGTTGAAGTCGAGATCCCGAGAGGATCGGATGGACAGTTGAGTGTTGAGAACCGACAAGTGTAGGTCGGTGGTCTGCGAAGTGAATGAGAGGGGAGTTAGTGATAGAACTCTGCCCTGTGGTTTTCAGTGATGGGAATTCTGAGACTAAGGATTAAAGACTGAGCCCGGTTATCAGCAGACATAGTGAACTGAAGCCTAGCTCTAAAGAGGGTCGGATAGTGAGCGAAGGCTTAGATCCAGTGTGGGTTGGATCCAGGGATTTTGGGCAAGAAGAGTGGCCAGTAGTAAAACTGTCATGGTAGATGAGTTTAAGTAGGCCTTGAGAGGCAGTGTTATTCGAAGTGTTCAATTGTGATGAATATATTCTGAGAGAATTATTGTTCCTGGATTTATATGTTACGTGTGTCCGTGTTAATTCAGAATTAAAGGAAAATTGACGCTGGGCTTGTGGTTGACTGCCACTGCCGTCGGTGATGAACTGTATTTTCGTGGACTGTGTGGGTGAACATCTAGGAAACATCCAGATAGGAAAATGACTGCCGATTCCATCAGAGATAAATTGGGTGTTTCGTGGGGGACTGGTGTGTTGACATTCTGGCGGCGGCATTATGCACAGTGTATCTGTGCGGGCTGTTGTTTGTCGAGACTCCTGTCTTTTCCACTTTTCACATTGGGCAGTGGGGAGCGTTTTGTGTGATATTCACTGGCACAGGAACGGAGCATAATGGGGACGACCCTTTGCTGTGAAGTTGGAACTGCGACTAACTAACTAACTAACTAAAGGAAAATTATGTGCGTAAATTCAATCTTATTCACTGAGTGATGGATGTGTGCTGCAATGGTGACTTGTAGTGTGAGATCGGTGGATAGCTCAGCTTCCACTCTGTAGTGAGATAGTAGAAACATTAGACCCTAGACAACATTCTTCGTGTGGTACAAAAGAGTTTGTGTCAGTCAGCATGTTTTCCATCTTGCTAAAGGCTACTTTTGCCATGGCGACTCTTGTTCTAATCTCTTCAAGGCATCTCCCATCAGATGTTATTACTGTTCCAAGATAATTGTACCTATTCACTTGTTGAAGAATATTCCCATTTACTTGTATATTACATTGTGTTATTTCGTTCTTCCTAGTCACGACCATAATCTGTGTCTTTTTACAATTTAATTCTAACCCTAGTGTTCACTGTGTCTAACAACCGCATCTACTAAATTTTGCAGGTCCTGTTCATTGTCTGCAATCAAGACTGTATCATCTGCATATCTACTGTTATTGATACATCGTCCCCCAATGTTGATTCCTTCCATATCTTCAATATTTCTGAAAATACTTTCACTGTACAGGGAAACTGTACACTGTACAGGAACAGGAACACAGGTACACTGTACAGGAACTGAACACTGTACACTGTACAGGATACATTACACATCCCTGTCTCACACCTCTCTTAAAAGGCTGATATTGGCTTACTTCATTATCAACTCTTATGGCAGCTTGTTGTTTCCAATATATGTTTATTCCATCAATCTGTAGATCCTCAAGCATCCTTATCATTGTCGCAAAATAAAACCCCGCGTTTGACCAGCTGATTACTATAAACGGCTTTCTGATTAAACGGACTGTCTACAAAGCGACAATTGTTTCAACTAATACAGAGAAAACATTCATAGTTGTGGCTGCACGTGTTCACAAACAGGTCGGGCATAAATAACAGCTGCACGTGTACATCTGGTCAGCAAAAATAGGAACATTCGGAAGTGAGGTGAATGCATACATCGCTTTGACAGTTTATCAACAGTCAGAGACAACCGGAATTGCCAGCTAGGGACAGGAAACAGTCCGTCTGTCAATTAGAGTTTCCCGACATCAAACAGAAATGGCAGCGGTGATTGTCACTAGTCGACAGAAGATTGACGGCTTGTTATTGGCAACTGTTGTTGGGAGTATCCAGGAACTCGCTAGCTTGTTTTGGGAATCTAAACAACTGATGACAACTCTGACATTGATGGACCCAGGGAAGATAGATTCTTGACAATGGATGATATGCCCAAATAACACCTGCAGAACAGCAACCATGTCACGTGACCAGTTCTAGGGGTTTGCCAGAAAACCATGATTGGAGAGGACAGTTGAACTCAAACCTTGGATTTTAGTGGACGTGCATCGGCACTGCAGTTCTGACTGGAATAATGTCTACCGTGTGCTTATTAGTGGATTTAATGGTTCACGTGCCTGTCATGGCAATTTGTAGATGTGATTTGTTAGACTGCAGTGTTGCCTAAGGTAGTATAATGTAATTAGTCCTAATTAATTTAGGCGGTAGCATGGTGAAAACTAGTTAGAGTAGTGAAGTGATATTGGCTCTGCTAGGGTGAATAAAATACTGAGGTTGCACTCTGTTTATTGGTCTTTCCTTGTCATAGCCTGATTCGGACGTAGGTGAGAAGCTATAAGGCTCTGTGACAGAGTAGTTAGCTGTAAAATAACAGAGCAGGGTAATCAGCTTACACCCAGCCGGCAGGATCAGTGACTAGTGCTCTCACATGATGTGTTGGTTTTCCCACAGGTTCCCCACCAGTTACTAGGAAATTCAACACTGGTTTTGAAGAAGTGCACTCCAATTGGACGAACACCAGTTGGACTCTAAAATGATTCTTACGGAAAAGGAATAACGTCCGAGAAGAAAGATGGTATATGTTTACGCTGGACTCATACTCAGAAGGGTTCACCATGGTATGGCCCAGAAGAGCCAGCCAATATAACGACTCCTGCGTGGTATGGTTCACATAGGATGGGTGATGATTGTTGATATATCACACATCAGACAACATGGTTTAAGGAACGAGAACATTAACGGATAAGTCACATCGTGTGCTAGATTCCAGTGTAATATTACATATGACATATACTTGAACCTATATGAACACTAGTTAGGATCAAGTGTAGAAACATTAACAGTAAAACCTAAATACACTACAAAGGATTTGTGCATTCTTTAGGACCGATAGGAACTTACAAAGTTAGTTTGCAACCAGTCCGTGATCAATCTGTAATTACAAACAGTATCTATTTCGGATGATCATGAGGATGGATTACCAGGTGGCTACAGATGACAGTCAGTATCCGGCAAGAGGGTTTCGACACTGGGTGAGGTTGCACTGGTTATGATTTAATGTGCTGTGGTGTGCCCTTGCAATGAAGAACTGACTATGCTATTATCTGAAAGTCCGATCATACACACATTATAGAACACATCACTCATTTTCTTTGCATACACGCCTTACGTACATTACACATTGTTCTTTTAATAAATTAATCTTTATTAATTTTTAGAAGCAAGAGTTGTTGAATATGTTGCGTTGGGGAAGTATGAGAGGGGCATAGTACGACAGTGAGAGAGTGATAGGAAAAGGTGTCCACGGGCTGATGGAGTGTGTTGGACGGGAGCTGGTGGATTCCCCAGGATATTGATAGGGAAAAAAAATATTATAATGTGGGTGTTGACTCTCCTCACTCCAGGGACGACACTTTAAGTGGACACACGACAATCATGTTGACACGTCTCACTTTATCGAAAGCCTTTGTGTAGTCAATAAAGCAAAGGTGTAGATCTTTGTTTACTTCTATAGAACGTTCGAATTACGGTTCTTAGTATATTACACAGCATTTACTGTACCCTTCCTTCTACAAAGCCACATTGTTCTTCTCCTATTTCAGGTTGTATTGTCCTCCTAACTCTTTGCATGATAATTCTTAGCAAATTCTTCGTGACGTGACTCATTATACTAATTTTTCGATGTTGATCACATTCCAAGGCTCCTGATTTCTTTAGAATTGTAATAAATACAGAATTACATAGGTATATTTCCAGTATCATATATTGTATTAAGCAGACTGATAACTTTATATATTCCATATTCTTCTAAAGCACTAATCATTTATGTTGTGACGCTGTCTGAACCGGGCGTCTTGCCATATTTCATAAGGTTAAGGGAATTCTGAACCTCTATCTTCAAAATTGGTGGTCCTTCATTATTATTTTGAACATCATACTGTTCGTCTCTGTTATCGTCATAAAGGTTTTTCACGTAATCCATACATGTAAGATCTGATCTTTTTCTATTATGACTCTTCCATCTTTTGTCTTTAGGCAGCCTGCTGATGTACGTGTTCTTTGATTAGTAAGTTCCTGAATTCTTTTGTGCATTAGTTTTGTATTTTTACTGTTGCTGTTGTATTTCAATTTCTAAAAAAAATATGCGATTGTAAAATTCTAGCCTGTGGTCACGGGTGGTCAATACTGGCATCATATTGAAGATTGTTCCCACCTAGAATGCAGACCATGGTCGTTTTTATTACTTGCCATCTTCGTGTGTAATCTTAGGTCATGGCTAGAGGGTGGCCTTGTACAATGACGCGTAACATTGCGCCAGCTTCTTAAGTGTATAGAATACAGTTTCGTCTTCTGTAATTCCTCTAAGTGGTCCATCAGATTTGTAGGCCGAGAAAGTATTCTGGGGTGGTAACCCGGCGTTCTGTGACATGTAGAACTCACTGCTTCCCACACTATTAATGTTATATATGCCCCTTTAGAGAGCATCACGACCATGCCTTCGCCGTGTAAAACCATCCCCCCCCC
Source organism: Cepaea nemoralis (assembly GCA_014155875.1). Classification (NCBI taxonomy): domain Eukaryota; kingdom Metazoa; phylum Mollusca; class Gastropoda; order Stylommatophora; family Helicidae; genus Cepaea; species Cepaea nemoralis. The sequence continues at coordinate 95,200 of JACEFZ010027629.1, read as the reverse complement.
CCTTTCCGGGTCACGTTCTTCGGTTCACGAGTGCATTTTATACGGAGACTCCTGAGGGTCGTCGCTGGAGCTACGGAGTTCGTGCTTTGTGCGACACTTTCCGCGCTGTGGAAAGAGACTGAACCATATGGGATAAGCCCAGTGCAATGAAGTCGACCCTGTGGACTTTTAATCGACGTTTTTAGTTGCCTCTGACGGCATGCATTTTAGTGCTTCCCCTGAAGGTCCCTGTGATACACTGACGAGATATTGTACTGGGAGATGTTAATGCTAGGTTGGAAACCAAGAGGAGGGTTGCACAGTACGTAATTGTGAACTAAAGGACCAGGATAAACAAGGGAGCAGACGTATAGAGTGGAACAACCCCCCCCCCCCCCCCCCCCCCCCCCCAAAAAAAAAAAGGCTGAAAAAAGTGTTAGAAAAACCTGGTATCACGAAAATTGTGGACATCGACGAGTCTTAACAGCAAGATCAAGAACCATATTTACTACATCCTCAACAGAAGATTTCGAAATGCTTTGCAGGTCTCGAAAATGCATCAAATACATGATCACAGATTGGTTATACCTAAAATACATATACAGTTAAAGAAGGTCAAATATAAACTAGGAAGCATTAAATTAAATTAGATGTATGTGCACTTAAGACTGAGCAGGAGGTGATAAAATTAAGAAAAGATAATAAAGAACGCATCACATGCACAGTCTGATCTATAAATTATATTTTAAGAATGTAATGTTCAGTATGCCAGTCTCCCTGCCTAGGGTTAACACGACTTTCTCCGTAATCCCGTATACTCTCGTGAGTAACGTGACGTGCGCGAGAATTGGTAGCGGCTTTTCTGCGTTGGTAACTTACTGGGTATGTGAGCCTGTCGCTCAGAAAGCAATGGCAAACTACTGAGCGTAATCTTGCCAAAAAATCAACAATCAGCTGAAAGATGCTGATGTTGACATCGATGCCCTGTAAAGGATATGAAGAAAAAAAAATGTTTAGTGTGAAATATTGAAGAACTCCGTCTGACTGGTTCTAGAAACAACTATCCCAAAATTGAAGATGATAGGCCATATGAAATGAATGGCTGAAGACACACTAAATACGAGATTTTAAAGAGAAAATACCCATAACAAATATAAAGACATTCAAAGCAATATTAGAAAATTGTGTAACGAAGAAACAGAAACATAGCTCGGTGAAAATTGCAGGGAAATAGAAAAAGAACACAACACCCGAAATATCACACTAATGCACGCAAGAATTAACGACATGACTAACAAAAGAACACCCACAACATCGTGTTGTCAAACCAAAGAAGACAGTCATAATGGCCAAGCATTATATTTGTTATACATGGTCTAAACACTACAGCGATTCGCGTGAGCAACAAAATAATTTTCCCCATAATTACGAGGGGTCACTCATTTTGAAGAAGGAAGTTCAAAACTAAGACTCGCGTGGTTTAATTATACAGCCTCTCTAACTCAGGGAGTATAAGAAAATAAACGCACACTGAAAGATGCAAACACAGGAAAATACAGCACGGACACAACGACCGTTCTCACCAACAACGTATTGACAGCCAAGTCTGTCACCATCTCAAAGACTGGGAAACGTGTATCGCATGACGCCCTGTCTAATGCTTTCTCAAAGTGCCGTAGAATACTGTATTGGTAAAAGGCATCATAGCAGCATAGAAGCAACGATGTCTATATCACTGTTTGATCAACGGCAGTTTCTTCTCCCTCGTTATCCTTAAAAGGACGCTGGTTGTGCTGAGTCATTTACATGGAAACATTTGGAAACGCTTACGAGAACCAAGTGATGACTGTGAATCTACAAACTCCCTTTTTAAAACAAAAGAGCTGCATAAGGTCACATGGAAACATCCAAGATCCGGCCATTGGCATCAGCTGGACTTCATTATAACACGGAGACAACATCTGAAACGTACATCATTAACTCGAAGTTACCACAGTGCCGACTGTGATAAAGATCATTCTTTGGTGTTGCAAGTGTTAGACTGAGACCAAAGAGAATCTACACAGCTAAACATAAATCTAGCCACAGGATTAATATTATTAACACTCACGATCCTGCAAGGTGCTTTGAGTTCCAACAGCAACTTAAAGACGCTTTCACTGATACATCAGAAAATTGTACAGTAAGTGAAAAGTGGGGTAAACTCAAGGAAACCCTTTTTAAAACTGCGGTGGGGGTTTACGGCACTGTGGATCTTAAGAGGCAGGATTGGTTTGCGGCAAACAGCCAGACACTGCAGCCCTTGATTGATAAAAAGAAGACAGCTCTTTTAAGAAACAAGGAAAGAACAACGCGTAACACTCTCAGTGAGCTGAAGCAAGTTAGGAAGGATGTGCGAAAAGGCTGCCAGGCAGTGTGAGAATGACTATTGGATCAAGTTATGTGAGTCCATTCAAAAGGCAGGTGATAAGGAAACATCAGAAGCATGTATGAAGGGATAAAGAAAGCCTGTGGTCAAATGATAAAAAGTGCACTACTGAAAACCTTGACTGGAGAAATCAACACTGACAAGAAACAGCAGATGGACAGATGGTAGAGCACTATTTGGAACTGTACTCAAGTGAGACCAAACTAGCGGATGATGCCATCAACGCCATAGAGGCTCTACAAACTCTTGACCACCTGGACACACTTCCAACCATAACAGAAGTTAAGTGTGCTATAAATGAACTTGCATCTGACTAGGCCCCAGGTAAGGATGGGATTCAATAGAGGTTATCAGGAGTGGGCAAGACACACTCACTCTACAGATCCACCAGCTAATAGAGCTATACTGGCGAGAAGAACAAGTTCCACAGGATTTCAAAGATTCAAGCACCCATAACACTGTATAAGAACAATGGCGATCGAAGCGACTGTAACATCTGTCGGGGTATCTCACTTCTGTGTATTGTTGGGAAAGTATTTGCCAGAATTGTTCTGCGCAGAATTCAAGTCCTAGGAGATCAAGTCTACCCCGAATCACAGTGTGGCTTTCGACAGAACCGGTGTACCATTGATATGATATTCTCACAGTGTGGCTTTCGACAGAACCAGTGTACCATTGATATGATATTCTCATAGCGACAAATGCAAACAAAATTATGTGAATAGAATCAACCACTGTTTATTGCTTTCATCGACCTCATAAAAGCATTTGATTTGGTCAGTCGTGAGGGTCTGATCAAGGCACTAAAGATTGGCTGCCCACCAACTCTTCTGTCCATTGTGGAATCGTTCCACACATGCATGAAGGGTATAATCAAGTTTGATGGTGCAACTTCAGAAGAGTTTGAAATCAAAAGCGGAGTTAAGCAAGGTTGTTTACTAGCTCCCACCATATTTGGAATATACTTTTCACTTCTACTGAAATATGCCTTTCGTGATCAGGATGGTGGTATATACTTTCACTCACGCTCAGATTGCGGCCTCTACAAAGCTCAGAGATTGAAGGCCAAGACTAAAATTAGGAATGTACTGATCAGAGAACACAGACACCACGAGACTGGGGAAACGCCATAATTATCCCAATTTGGAAAAACAAAGGCAGCAAAAGAGACTGCACACAATACAGAGGCATTTCACTATTGAGTCATACTGGGAAAATATTTTGCAAAATTATTGAGAAAAGATTACGAACTACTATATAACTCCAGCTAAGCGAAACACAACTTGGATTCAGGAAAAACAAAGGATGCACAGATGCCATTTTTGCTCTTAGACAACTTATAGAAAAATCAATCGAATTTAATGAAACACTCTACTTAGCCTTTGTCGACCAAGAAAGGGAATTTGATAGAGTAGATAGAAACAAGCTGTGGGAAATCCTTAAACAATATGGAATGAGTACACATCTAATGAACCTATGTAGAAGCTTCTACAACAACAGTGAATGCATAGTGAGAGCAACTGGAGGACACTCAGAACCCTTTACCATAAGATCCGGAATACTACAAGGTTGTGTCCTGTCCCCTCTCTTATTTATAACATATATAGACAACATATGTAAAGAAACCAGCCAAACAGAGACCGCAAGAACACCGCATGACGAGAACACAGAAGAAGAACCATCTGCAAATCTAACCATTAGAGAACGGACGACCAAGCACTAACAGCAAAATCAGAAGCTGAATTACAAGACCTCATGAATAGTCTAAACGAAATGTGTAGGGAACATAACATGAAAATTAGCACATGTAAAACAGAGGTATTGACTAAAACTAAAGAAGAAGAAACAACAACGATTCACCTAAACGAACATCCCTTGAAACAAGTAAAGAGTTTCAAGTACCTAGGAAGTATAATATCATCAAATAGCAAATCAGAAGACGAGATCGAAAATAGATGCAATAAGACAAACCAACTCATTGGACAAATGGCACCAATACTAAAGAACAAACATGTATCAATAACTACTAAGAAAGCACTTTACAACACAATCTTTCCTACCAACTCTATGTTACCAATGCCAAACCTGGACAATGACAGAAAAAGAGAAAAGAAAAATTACAACAACAGAAATGAGATTCCTGAGAAGAATAATCAATGTATCAAGAAGAGATACGATCAGAAATGAAGAACTTAGGACTAAAGTTGCACTAGATTTTATTAGAAGGCAGCAAGTCAAATGGTTTGGCCATGCAAGTAGGTTACCAACTAACAGTATACCACAACAAGCAATGATGTACAGACCAGAGGGAAGCAGAGGAAGAGGCCGACCACGTAAACGATGGACGCAGGGAATAACAGAGTCCATGGGAATATCGATACACGAAGCCCATAAGCGGGCACTCTCCTGCTGTTTATACTTCACCTCGACACCGCAAGGTACAAGAGGAACAAGATGAGATGAGATGAGACCGATTAGAGAGTTGCCTTTTGCAGATGATGCTGCAACTACGACCCAATCTGAAGAAGAATTACAACGTCTACTATCTGCATTCTCTGAATTTGGTTTAACAATTAGCAAAAATAAGACACAGATTATGTCATTAGGTGCACATGGGGTACCATCAATCTTTATTGACGACGCCGAACTAGAGATAGTAGACCCTTCTATATATCTAGGATCAGAAGTATATAGCAAATCATCCCTAGATCAGGAAATCAACACCAGAATTGGTAAGGCAGCAACAAAAATGAACAGGTTAACAAAAAGAGTCTGGGAGAACAGGAAGCTTACTGCCAAAACAAAAGTCCATGTCTATCAAGCCTGTGTCCTTAGTACTCTTCTTTATGGCAGTGAAGCCTGGACAACTTACTCACACCAAGAGAAACGTTTAAACAGCTGTCATATGCGGTGTCTGCGAAGAATATTTGGTATTAAGTAGCAAGACAAAATCACAAATACTGAAGTATTGGAAAGATCAGGTTGTATAACGTTAGTAGTGATCTTTGTTGCGTACTGAGTATAAATGATGTTGCTGGAAATGATGTTGCTGGAAATGTTGGATTTTTTTTCGAAAATCTGGGTCGAGTGAAAAATCGTGCGAAAGTTGGGAAATTTGTGGCGGGAAAAGTCGGTGAAAATATTTTTGGAAACTGGTGGCTGTGTGAAAAAAAGGTGGCGGGGAAAAGTCGGGGAGAAAATGAAAATGTTTTTGAAGTCTGTGAGCGTAAAAAAGAAAGGAAAAGTAATTAAGTAATGTGAAGTGAGGACTATAGTAGTGGAAACAGTGTATGTAGAGTTGTAGGCATATTGTCGTTGTGTATGGATCCGGAATGTGAGTGAAGTGTACTATACCAGTAAATAGTATATGGGTTGTTCATAAATGAACATCTTAAATATGGTCGTGTGTTGTAATGGGTATTGATAAGAGGGTGGGTAGTAGGTATTAGTGTTATGTAGAGGGTCGTAGTCACTATCATCTGAAAAAGTAAAGACGGTCGTAGTGGTGTATTGTCATTAATTGATAAGAGGTGGGTAGTAGGTATTAGTGTTATATAGAGGGTCGTATTCACTATCATCTGAAAAAGTAAAGATGATCGCAATGGTTTATTGTCATTGAGGTGGCTAGTAGGTATTAGTGGTCAAGCAGTGGTCAAGCGAGAAAATTTTAGAGGAAAGTACTGTAATGATACGGTGATGATCAAAGGGTGATCAAGCAGTGGTCAAGACGTCGTCAAGTTAGGAAATCTTAGGGAAAAGTAGGTGTAGTGATATGGTGATTATTACATAAATTGTAGAGGTCGGTGTGCATAAGACTATGGTAGTGTTACAATGATCGATGAAGTGGTCAAGTAGTGGTCAAGTGACCACTTCAATTGTAGAGGATGTGTTTATAGCCATAGTAGTGGTCGTTGGTTGCTGATGGTAGTAATAATAATAATAATAATAATAGCATGTGAGGAGGTTCCTCTGAAGCGTTTTGAGATGTTACCAGTAAAACCTTGGCAGTGATATGAATGGAATGATCGCCATAGTCATAGTAATGGTAGTACATACACACACACACACACACACACACACACACACACACAAACACACACACATACACAAGTATAGAGACATCACAAAAACAAAGACACACACACACAAACACGTACAGACAAAGGTGGAGTTGCATCCAATCATGTGTAAGTGGTACAATGATCCACACGCGGTTAAGAGGGATACTACAGAAAAAGGGTGTTCTATCGGTTGTCGAGCCAGGGAACCAGACTCATGATGACCACTGTGTATGGGAGTGATTCCACTACATCGTTAACATTGCATACGAAGGCTAAAAGGGCCACCCTTCTCTCTCGCTCACTCTCTTTTCTATATCCGTGTAGTCCTAATGTCACCGAGTAACACCAAAGCACACCCTGGCATCAATACAACATAAACTGGTCTCAATAGCAGCATATGTGCGTGTAAACAATTCATCACAGCGTCCGACTAAGCCTTTCTCATACTCATAGTGCAGAGATGTGATCACCGATGCTAGTCGGGGAAGTCGTATCTGTACGTAACAGCTATCAGGTCATATAGCGACGAGTGGCTAATGCATATTATCACATGTATAATATTACACACGAACACAACAACCTGTCCCGACTCAACCTTGGGCAATGCATGTAACATGACATGTCACGTGTCCGCTGTCATAACCAGCGACGTTATCACGTAGCAAATTAGACATCTACACGTTCATTACCTCTCTATGTGTCCATACGTGTCGTTAATCGTTCCCCAGAAACCCATTTCCAAGACCAATATATGTTTTTTTCAGTGTGCCTGCTCAGTGCCACACTTCAAAACCAGAGAAAAGACACCTTCTATGTACCACTTCAACCGTCAAATTAGAAAATATGTTATGCAAAGTATTGAAATTATTGGTCAAATACAGAAACAAATCGTCCAAACTTATAAAAAGTAGGAACATTTGGTAACCTATTGGGAAAAATATCAACCAAAGTAGGAAACTGTGTTAGTCAAATAGAAAAAAAAATATTGACCATGTAACGAAATATCTTGTCCAAACTTAAGAAAAGTAGCAAAATGTGTTAGTCACATGAGAAAAAGAGTGACCAAGTAACGAAATATCTCTACCAAACTTATTGTCACAGACTCACATAGGGACAGTACAAATATAAACGTAAGGGATACTGGCGAAGGGAGAGTAATCCAGCAAAAGGGAAAGAACCGAGTCACTCGAAGGCTGGAATAATCCAGAGCCTTCTCGAAGGACCGGTCAGTGTGTCCACAGCCCCGTGGACACTGATGGGGCCCGCCGATTGCGGGGTCCACGAGAAACTCAGGGAGAGTTGCCACCCGTGTCGGATTGCGACACGTGTGGAACAGTCAGACAGGGACTGGACATCGAGGAAGCAACAGTGCTTACCTTAAGGGGACTTGATAGTAGACCCAATTGTATTAAAGGGGTCTTAGACATATGTGTAGATAGCTGCTAGAGTTATTGTGTTAACCATGTTCCTTATAAACAACTCCTGTGATATGCAATGTACTGAATGCTGGCGTGTGAAAACTCGCGTCGCCAGCGTACTGTAATATACATGTAATTAAATGATGCTAAATTGTATCTAACGGAGTTTGTTGCCTGTATGAGCCCGAGTTTCAATCCCCTAGAGATCTAGGACTGTGACAGGCTATTTGGGGGCAATCGCCGGTTTTGGCAATAAGAAGCTTCACGTTTCAGAACAGCTATTTTGGGTTTGCCAAGTAAAAATAATATATCAGCGTTAACACGTGATAAAGTTAGAAACTTTGCAGCTATCTGTAAATAAGCTATTATAGTCCCTCTACACAATATTTCAAATGATATGTATGAAATTTGACATGACTGTGACAATTACTATGACAATTACTAATTTTTTTAAATTCCAACAGCAGATTGTTCCGCGAATTACCGTGCATGTATCGTGTATGTAACCTGTACTCCAGCAGTGGCGAGGAAACAAGACTACATTCGAGATCTCAGGGAAAATAAGATGAGTTTCATTTCATGCTCATTACATCCCTATGCGGTACTCTCATCCTCATTCATTGATGTAACATTTTTCTATGCATTGATTTTGTTATGTATATGCTAATATTATAACCAAGTATATCTGCTTATATAAATTTGAAGGTAAACATTCAAGGGAAATAACCAATTTTTGCACACCCTGACTATTTTTCAAAGGGATTTAATTTCAAGAAAGTAAATAATAACTAAATTACAAGATGTCAACATTAGAACAGTGCATTGAAGCAGGTATTAAGTTAGGATATAAAGAGGATAAACTTTCAGAATGGGCACAAAAGACACATGCTGAAAATATTGCACGAGAAGAAAGAGCAATGGAAAGAGAAGAGAAGAAGATGCTAAGAGAAGCTGAAGAAAGGAAAATGCAACTTGAAGCTGAAGAAAAGAAAATACAACTGCAAGCTCAAGAAAAGAAGATGCTAATAGAAGCTGAGGGAAAGAAAATGCAACTGCATGCTCACGAGAAGCAGATGGAGCTCGAGGCGGCGTCCAAGCAAGCCCAATTAAATGCAGAAACACAGATAAAATTAAAACAAATGGAAATTGATTCCAACCTAGAAATATCAGTAAACAAAATTAGAAGTAAAGAAGATGAACAAAAATACAACAAATATAAAGGCCTTGTCAAAGCATTTTGTTCAGGATGATTCCATAAGCGCATACTTAGAGAACTTCGAGTGCTTAATGACCCACCATCAGGTCGCAAAAGTCGACTGGTCATTTATTTTGATGAGAAATTTAGCTTTAGAGCCCTTAAAAGTGATAGAGACAGTTCCGCAAGACATGAGGAAAGATTATGATTATTTAAAACAGAGAATACTCCAACATTTTTCATTAGATACAGCTGGCTATCAACTACAGTTCTCAAAATTATCACCATCACCTAACCAAACTTTCATTGACTACGTGTCTACAGTTCAAGATGTTTGTACAAAATGGATAACATCAGCGAAAACAAATAACAACCATGATAAATTAAAAGAGCTGATTATAATTAATAAAATTATTAGCACTATCCCAACACCTTTTTCTAAATTTTTGAGACAGATGGACTGTAAAACCATCCAAGAAATCGAAAATAAAGGGAGCGCATATTTTACAGCGAACCGCGATATTTTTCAGCTAAACATGAGCCAAAATGAAACAGCAGCGGTTACGAACACAAAATATTCGAAACCAAATGAAAATAGGTTCAAACAACGCCCTAAATCCTCAAAACCAGTCTTATGCCAGTATTGTCATCTGATGCACGAACAGTTTGCGATGTGTGACAAATCACCAAATTATCCACATCATCTACAAAAGGTAGTGGAAAAACAAATGAACAAGAGGAACGCATATCAGAGAGCGGCTAGATGTTATTTTTGCGCCAGCTATGGGCATTGTTCTTCTGTTTGTGAAGGGAGAAAGAGGATGAAGCAGGCCAATGCAGCATTGATAGACACCTCCTCGGATGATGAGATTGAACAACAGAATGAATGTGACATCCAGAATGAAAGTGCGAGTGAGTCAGGCAATGCAGTAGAAATCATCAATACCATCTCTGATAACAAATGTAACACCTGTAGGAAATTTCAGCTTGATACAACCTTGTTATGTGGCCACACAATATCAGTTTCTAACGAAATGGCCAACGCAGCCTTATCACCAACAGGCAATTTAAATTATTTAACAGGATTTGTTAACAACAAACAATGCACATTAATACGAGATTCCGGGGCGACTCTTTGTGGGATTAAGAAAACATTAGTTAACGACAAAGACTACACACACAAATACGTAATGTGTCGCACATTCTCAGGCACAATTGAAAGATACCCCCTAGCACTGGCCGAAATTCGGACACCTTTATATCAGGACAAGTGCTATGTGCAGTACTTGAAAGTCCTGCCGCTGAAATCATCCTTGGGAATCTTCCCAACATAAGATCTTGCTCTGAAAAGGAAATCAGAGAATGGGAACAGAAAAACTGTATCCAAAACCCAAACAGCGACTCCAAAGTGAAAAATCACGCATGCTTGTCTCAAACTGCCAAAAGCACAAGGGAGACAACCAATGACGTAATTCGAAAAGAATTCACAGAGGTGCAGAACACAGGGGCGGTAGAATCTTTCGATGCTACCATCAAATTAACACCTCGAACTGAGGACGCCATCTATTCACAAAGTAATGAGCCTGTAAATGTGCAACAACACACACAACACACAAAGGTAGTAACAAGACAGACAACCCACAAAACCCACACTGACCAACTTCAGGAAGCACTACAAATAATTGCACCTAACATTACCACCACCGAGTTGATAGAACAAAAACCAGATCCAACGCTTTCACCATATTTCGCCAACAAAGGGGCGAGAACGATTGTATTACAACCAATTCAAGATATTTTACTATTACTACCTGACAAGAGAGATTTACTATCAACCTCTTGGCAGGGACCATTTAAAGTTGTGAGAAAGATTTCGGAAGTTGATTACGAAATGTCTTTAAATGGAAAGTTGAAAATATTCCATGTAAATATGTTAAAACCATACTATTCTAGAAATGACAGTGACATGAACAAGCAAACGCAGGTAACAGATGACAATAACCAAACTGACAAGAATGACACTGCGACAAACGAAGCATCGTTAACGACTCATTCTTGTGACAACGAAGACGACGAAAACATATTCACAGTACCGACAATATGGGATAACAACAAGTACGACCACGTTAACGACACATTGACAACTATTAGTCTCGACGACGACGACAATGACATTGAAGACAATTTACAAACAGTAGCGTCAGTAATAAATCAGACGGACATAGACAATACGGAAATTCCAGTACCAACTATGAACGACGACAGTACTATGAATGACATACAAATCTCTGACACTGTGACACAACAGCAGCGACAAGACATTTATCTCTTCTGAACGAATATAGAACTATCTTCTCAAACAAACCTGGACGAACTGACAAGATAACACATTCAATTGTGTTGACAGATCTGACACCGATCACATGTAGACCATATTCAATTCCTTTACATTATAGAGCAAATTTAGATAAAGAAATTTTGGACTTGGAGAAAAACAGAATAATACAGAAATCTGTGTCCCAGTTTTCTTCGCCAATTGTCCTGGTGAAAAAGAAGGACCAAACCATTCGTTTGTGCATAGATTATAGAAAATTAAATACCATAACCACCACAGATGCGGAACCAATGAACAGCTGTGAAGACCTCATCTTGAATATGTCTCAATCATCATTATTTTCTAAGCTTGATTTAGCTAAAGGTTACTGGCAATTGCCACTAGAACCCTCTTCAAGGCATATAATAGCATTCGCTACACCCCTTGGGTTGTACGAATGGAGATATCTTCCATTTGGTCTTAAGAACGCTCCCGCCACGTTTGTTAGATTAACTAGACTGCTATTGCACGGCATCAAGGACGTGCAATCTTATATTGATGATATATGTATCCATTCTTCAAACATGACTTCTCACTTACTTACACTCAAACAAGTCTTTAACCAAATTTTTCTTTTTGGACTTACTATCAAACCTTCCAAGGTTGAAATAGGCTATAAACAAATAGACTTCCTAGGTCATAGGATTTCCGAAGGCAAACTGTTGACAGATGATAGAATCGTATCAAAAATTCTCAACCTAGAAGTTCCAACTACTAAAAAGCAGGTTAGAAGCCTATTGGGTCTCATAAACTATTATGCCAAGTTTATACCAAACTGGGCAGAACTCACATCAGTTTTTTCTAATATGTTGACAAAAGATCATCCAGAAAAATTTTGTAAGAGTACCCGCTTAGAGGATGCAATGTGCAGATTGAAATCGATTTTTTCTAACCCACCAGTATTAAGATTACCAAACATAGATATACCTTTTATTTTGACCACAGATGCCAGTGCTATCGCAATTGGAGGTTGCCTGATGCAAGAATATCAGGGTGTGCGACATCCGATACTCTACGTAAGCCGCAAGCTGAGGAAGGCAGAGATCCATTACTCGACAATTGAGTTGGAGGCATTAAGCCTACTCTTTTGCATGCGTCGATTATCTAAGTTCCTCTTAGGTTCGCATTTTGTTGTCTTAACCGATAGTTCGCCACTGCTGGTACTTAAGCAAGGTGTGCCAAAGAACCATCGTTTACAAAGATGGTGTCTTCTTCTTCAAGATTTCGACTTTGAAATCCGCCATATCAAGGGCACTGATAACATTCTTGCTGACTTTTTATCACGGCAAGCAAATGCACCAGCAGACGAACACTAGGCACATTAATTAGTCGCCATATAAGAAGCTGTGATATTTTAGTCTGTTGCATATAACAGTGTACCTCTACACCTACTAGAGAACTTTCATTCAGAAGTATCAACGCCCAAGTGAATAGGTTACGTATAACACCCACGAACATAACACTGTGAGAACCCTATATTACCAATTGCTAATGTGATAAAAACAATCCGAGCAATATATGTCTGTGAAAGGATTCCAACCAGTGAACTGACATTCTTCTGTAAAGATTAAGAACACTGCATACTCGCTATTTGCTAAGAAACTTCGCAAACAGCCGAAAGAGGACTGCGTCGATTACAACATGCAAAGAATTGCTATATTAACTGTTAACATTCATGGCACTACATACGGACAACAGGAGGACAACCCACGTCATCGTTGGATTCAGTTAGTTAGTTAATTAGTTATTTATCAGTTAATATGTATTGAACTGTTGTTTAATTATGTATATAAAACATGTCAACCTCTCACTTATATATTTTCTATCATAATATTACCGATATTTCCACTCATACGTGAAATATTCGTGCTATACAAGTTTTTTTCTATTTAAATTATAAACCATTTTTTGAGTACACGTACAAAAAGTACTTGTTACCTTAAAGGGAACATATCGCCTAATCCATTTTTTCTAAGGGCAATAAGTCTTACCTCAACTTTATTTATATATTTTAACAAAATACTATTTTGTATGAAAATTGTATGAATGGCAGTGTGAAAGAATTAAATGAGAGAACGGTATACTGAGCGGACAAATTGTACGCAAAACGTATTTATTTTAATTTGTCTGCGTCTTTCATGTAAAAATGTATTACCTGTCTAATTGTTAATACATGTTTAGGAGTTAATACACTACATCTAAGCACCACTGCTTGGAATACCCGATCATGCATTACACATTGGGGTAATTCATGACAAGGGATATCCCAACTCGTGACGCTTGGAGATAAACCACACAATGAACACACACTCTATACAAACTTAAAACTGAACACGAACAATTAAAGTGCAGTCACTTTATTAGAAATAGCAACATATCAATCAGTACACGATCAAACCAACAGGAACACGTAGTCAGATGTGATAGAAATACAGCATAGCTACATATTCAGCATTATACAACATACGGGAGTAAAAATGTATCGAAATACACACACAGAACAAGATGTTGCAGGTGTACTTAAATAGCCAAGACATTTGTCTTGTTAGAACTCTCTTACACAGAGTTTTAATATCTTGGTATCACGGATACTTGAGAAGGGCGCGGTTGTAAAAACAACTGGAAAACGTCACGTAACTTCGGTCAGATAAGCATGTTTAAGGACATAGAAGAGAGAAACCTCTTCAGCAATCATCTTAAAGTGGGGTATGGGAGAATACATGAGTTGGTGATGCAGATATGTCAGTTACCAAGTTACTATCCACCAAACTACAAACACCGACTTTATGTGATCCTGTGACAGAATTAGTACAGAACTAATTTACCATATAAGAACCCATCAAAGCAGGGGGAGAGGGGGACTCCTGTCACAGACTCACATAGGGACAGTACAAATATAAACGTAAGGGATACTGGCGAAGGGAGAGTAATCCAGCAAAAGGGAAAGAACCGAGTCACTCGAAGGCTGGAATAATCCAGAGCCTTCTCGAAGGACCGGTCAGTGTGTCCACAGCCCCGTGGACACTGATGGGGCCCGCCGATTGCGGGGTCCACGAGAAACTCAGGGAGAGTTGCCACCCGTGTCGGATTGCGACACGTGTGGAACAGTCAGACAGGGACTGGACATCGAGGAAGCAACAGTGCTTACCTTAAGGGGACTTGATAGTAGACCCAATTGTATTAAAGGGGTCTTAGACATATGTGTAGATAGCTGCTAGAGTTATTGTGTTAACCATGTTCCTTATAAACAACTCCTGTGATAAGCAATGTACTGAATGCTGGCGTGTGAAAACTCGCGTCGCCAGCGTACTGTAATATACATGTAATTAAATGATGCTAAATTGTATCTAACGGAGTTTGTTGCCTGTATGAGCCCGAGTTTCAATCCCCTAGAGATCTAGGACTGTGACACTTATGAAAAATAGGAAACTTTGTTAACCAAGTGTGAAAACGAGTGGCCAAGTAACGAAATATCTCCACCAATCTTATGAAAAATAGGAAACTTTGTTAACCAAGTGTGAAAAAGTATCGGCCAAAGAGAATAATATCTCACCCAAACTTATAAAAAAATAGGAAAATTTCTTAACCAAAGGGGGAAAAGCTTGGCCAAGTAAGACAATTTGTTAAACAAAATAATAAAAATATTGACCAAGTAACGAAATATCTCCACCAAACTTATGAAAAGTATGAAACATTTTTAACAACATGTGAAGAAAATATCGTCCAAAGAGAGAAATATTTCAACTAAAATTATAAATAGATCAGCAAAGCTTAAGAAAAGAAATGAAAATTGTCAGCCAAGTGGGAAAAAGTTATGCCAAATACAGAAATATCTCAGCCAAATGTATGAAAAGTAGGAAACTTTGTTAGACAAAAAGTGCACTGTAACAGTCAAATAGGAAAATGTGTTAGTCAAATGGGGAAATTTTTTGTCAACGAAAGAAATACATAGGCCAAATTTATGAAAAATTTGAAATTTTGTTAACCAAATGTGAAGAAAGTATCGTCAAAAGAGAGCAATATTTCAACTAAACTTATAAATAGATCAGCAAAACTTGTAAAAAGAAAAGAAAATTGTCAGCTAATCTAAGAAATAGGTATGGAAAAGTAAGAACTATGTCGACCAAATTAAGAAATAATGTGTTACCCAAATTAGGAAATTTTTTTTTTAGCTTCTGTAGTTATGTCAAACGTGTCTTGAACTTTTATCTGAAAAGACATTATCAATGTCAGCACTTTCCCAATTTTACATTACCGAAAGTTTCAACTTACCATTCCAGTGTATCTGCTCATCTCTCCACACTCTTGGTTTTTTTTTTCTTTCTAACACAAAGTGTCTCTGTCTCTCAATAGATAGCTTCACAACTTTTCCATGTCACACCACCAAGAACTCCACACCTTCGTTGTACATGAGCTCTAATGAAACAGTCATAACAACACGTATGGCAATGCAATCTGTGGCTCCACCTGGGATAGTTTCGATATCATCCGAGTATTCGTCAGCAAAGATCCATTTCCCATGGCTGACATCTTCAACTTTCTATACCACAATGTCTGCTACGCTAACCTTCCATTGTTCCATCTTTCAACAATACAAAGGATGTTCTCGAAGTCTACCTAACATACCATTTCTTACTTTGTCCACCTCTATCACACTTTGTCATTTCACAAAATCCGGATTTAAAAAAAAAAAAAAGTTTCAGGATCACAAGAGCTGTCAGACACTGGCACCAATCCTATATGTACTCACACTAGAACCAATCTTAGCAGCGATTAAAAAGAAATAATAATTCACCCTACAACCAACATTGCCATTACAAACATACTTCACACCTTCAGACAGTTTGGTGAAGGAAGTGAGACAAAAATAAACACACAGAAGTGGAAGAATAAAGCAGATCTGACAGGCATGGACAACATATATGGGATCACATTTCCAGGCTACTATAGAACAACTATAGTCTTTTTTTTCTGCCTCAATTGAAATTCAATATCTCAGTAACCAACTGAGGGAAAATGATGAAATTTAGCATATAACCTTATCATTATGTCCACCCAACAAAATATTTTTTGTTCTGGAGTTAGTACAGCAGATTTCAATGTTTGTTTATATGCGGTATATAATTTATGGCTCCGGGATTAATACCATCATTTTAAGAGTGTTACAGCTTCAGCAAGACACCTCCCCGCTATTTTTGAAATTGTCTCGCGGTTTTCGTTTTGGTACAAACAGCGCGGAGTTAAATGGTATTGTTGAGAGGTGTCTCAGATGGGGGTTCTTTCATGAAACGTGATTATATAAACTAGCTGACTCGGGGAGCTCCTGGCGGGTATCTATCTATCTATCTATCTATCTATCTATCTATCTATCTATCAATCTATCTATCTATCTATCCACCTACCTAACTTTCTGTCTGTCTGTCTGTCTGTCTGTCTGTCTGTCTGTCTGTCTGTCTGTCATCCAGTCCGCGCTATTAAATATTGATAAAAAATATTGGAAAAAATGTGAGGACCATGTGTTGAAAGAGGAAGAGGACTATTGGAGAAAGGATGGATTGAATTTTATGCAACCGAGAGCAATCATCAACCTACTGGAATCGTCCGACACAGATTAAGGTCTGAGCAGATCGCAGACTTTAATCTACGTACACACTTACTGGGATATTTTGCTCCAACTATTCAGACGAATTGCAGCATCAGCATAATGTCAATGGCAACAGTTTGTATTCCACAGTGATGAATTTTCAATTCCGCAAGCCCTCATCGGTGACAAACAACTGTACTGAAACACACACACACACACACACACACACACACACACACACACACACACACACACACACACACACCTAAACGCATTGAATACCATCAGAAGAGTAATATTGTGGTGGAAACTGACATATTATGGCATAACAAGAAACGTGAGAGCAAACACGTTGTCAAATTAGGGGACAACACACGTGCATACGAATCAATCTATAAACTTCAATGAAAAGAGGACCAACATCTTGGTCGTTAAGAAGAAAGCCCACTACAGAGACACTGACAACTATTTTCATAGTGCAAAACAGGTAATCATGTTCCGTCTCTGAACGGTAAACAGCAGAGTAGACAGTCTTTCACGAAGACTCAAATCGGGTCTTTCATCTATGTGTACGTGTGAACAAACTACACAGACAGCTGAACAGATCCTTAACAATTGAAAAATGATGACTAAATTGCGGTATAATTTCTGGTAACTCCATATGCACATTAACGCACAGCTATTTGGAAGCTTTCACGAACTCAATATAAAAAGCTGACATGAATACTTGTGTACACTTTATTAACCAGCAGCTGAAGAAGCAAGAAGGAAATGAAAAATAAGGTAATAAATATATTCCTTCTACTTTCCTGTTCATTTACAAATTATTTACCCCGTGCCTCTGTAAATTCTCTGTCTTTACTAATATTACACATTGCACCCCTCTCGGGATTCTCCGTGGTGAAGTGGTCAAGCCGTCTGACTCGGGCTCCGAAGGTTGTATGTTCGATTCCGGGCCGCGTC
Source organism: Cepaea nemoralis (assembly GCA_014155875.1). Classification (NCBI taxonomy): domain Eukaryota; kingdom Metazoa; phylum Mollusca; class Gastropoda; order Stylommatophora; family Helicidae; genus Cepaea; species Cepaea nemoralis. Next base: position 77,198 of record JACEFZ010027629.1, on the reverse strand, counting down.
CTTCATTTCACGAGTGCATTTTTCGGAGACTCCCGAGGGTCGTCGCTGGAGGTACGGAGTTCGTGCTTTGTGTGACGCTTTCCGCTCTGCGGAAAGAAACTGAGCCATATGGGATAAAAACCCGGTGCAATGCAGCCGACCCTGTCGACTTTTAAACTAGTTCTTTCATTGCACCCACTCCCATACAAATCCAGATACGCCTTGTGTGTCATTGAATTGGCGGGGCTTTCCTTACTGAAAACATAAATTTGTTAGCGAGAAATCACTAGTTTTTAAGCAAAACATCAAAGAAATGTCGCCACTTTCGATGATTTAAGTTGTTTTTGGACCTATCAAAGACATATTCCTTGGGTGAGGGTAAATATAAGGTGGCTGGAAAAATTTCATAACGATGCAACAGACAGTTTTCAAAATAATTGATCGTGAATGAAGGCATTCTTTGCGGGACATACTATAGCATTAATACTACATAGCACAAGGCAGCTGTACACTACCAGTGTTGTTTTTTTTAAAATAAGACACCCAATACACGGACCTGACAACACGTCCACTTGCACTCATAACATGTCCACTTGCGCTCGTAACTTGCCCACTGGCTCTCACAAATTGTCATCTTACCATAGTAACTTGCCCACTAGCTCTCACAAAGTGTCCCTCAAGTCCTACAGAAGTGTACATTTACGTGTATTACCTATTGTGGCCACCGCCAGACTGGTATTTTCTAAGACCGAGGAGTTCACTAGCTGGGGAGCAGCAGTCAGCCAACAGGAATGTCTTCACATTATGAATGTTTGTCAAATTTGTCAGTTGTTTCTGGCCTGAAAACCGTTACAGCAGTCCAGAATTACACAGAATTGTAAGTGACTCGTGGAATCTACACTCACAGTTGATGAGCCTACATCCCAGCCTGCCTTACATCACATGTTAAATCCGACATCAATTTTGTCGGCCCCTAGAAAAATTGTCAAGAAAGGACGTCCTTCTTCATAAAACACACAAAGAGAAAAACGAAATCAGGGATTACAACCCTCACCAACGAAAGAAATTCACGACTCCACGCCCACAGGCGTATCTGTGGTACGGGTGTGCGATCAGAAAAATAAATTATATTCTTCAACAGTATCACCTTGTAATCCTAAATTTGAAACTGCCCATGAAACCTTCAAGTCATCATGCACAATGAGACATTTATTTGATAGACGGACATCGTGTTCAGAAGATGAGAATTGTTTTGAAGATGACAATGTTAACAACACTGGCACGACTTTTAGTGATTCTGGCTTTTTCGCCCCAGCTTTATCATTAGACATATTGTTCTGCCAGAAACCTACTCGTTGCAGTCAGGCAGATTTAGATCTGGAAGAGACAACATTTGATTGGTGTGATGATTTGTCTTCAGATGAAAATATTGACCTTCTGCGTAGTAGTCATGGCCCAGAATCTGAGTCTCTGAAGAAAATTAATGCTTTGTGGAATGAAAACTATCCTGCTGTTGGTTTCCGAAGTTCTGTCTCATCAGATGAAATACAACACCCAACGATTAAGGTTTGTATGGATAATAATGATCATAGTTCGTAGCTGCTATACATATATGTATTCTATGTACATCTCTCTATGTTTATACTACAATCCGGCGGAGTTGCAGCTCATCTTGTCATCATTCACGGCTGGTTAACATTCTAAGATCAGTGGCACACATTTTCCCTCTTCTCATTCTGCTTATCGTGGTTTAATATAGTCACTGTAGTGTCATCTCTCTGATTTATATATGACTAGCTGACCCGACCCGGCTTCCCCCAGGCCCTGGTGGGGAGCATCTCATTTAATTCATATAAGTAGTCATATAAGTTCTCGTTCCCGTTACCGACTATCTGTCTGTTTGTCTGTCTGTCTGAGCCGGCCCGGCATCGCCCAGCTCCTGATGTGGAGCATCTCATTTAATTCATATAAGTAGTCATATAAGCTCCCGTTCCCGTTCCCGACTATCTATCTGTCTGTCTGTCTGTCTATCTGTCTGTCTGTCTGATCCGGCCCGGCTTCACCCAGCCCCTGATGGGGAGCATCTCATTTAATTCATATAAGTAGTCATATAAGTTCCCGTTCCCGACTGTCTGTCTGTCTGTCTGTCTGTCTAATCATTTATTGGTTGCAGTTAGAACAACCTTAGATAAACGAAGACCAACTTACAAAAAGCATTAGAAAGAGCACTTGAAAGATCTTTACATCTTCCCCAACAATTAACTTTGGTAAATGGAGCGGCGGCAGCAGCAGCAGCAGAAGAAGAAAAAGGAGGAGTAGGAGCTGGGAGGAGGAAGAGGGAGGTGGAGGATGGAGGTGGAGGGAGGAGGAGGAGGGAGGAAGAGATAGGCGGAGAGAGGAGGAGGAAGAGGAGGGAGGAGGAGGAGTAGGGAGGAATAGGAGGGAGGAGGAGGGATTAGGAGGAGGAGGAGGTAGGTGGAGGGAGGACGAGGGAGGAGGAAGGAGGAGGAAGGAGGAGGGAGGAGGAGGGAGGAGGAGGGAGGAGGAGGAGGAGGAGGAGGAGGGGAGGAGGAGGAGTAGGGAGGAGGAGGAAGAGGGAGGAGGGGGAGGAGGAGGGAGGAGGAAGAGGGAGGAGGAAGGAGAAGGAGGAGGGAGGAGGAGGGAGGAGGGAGAAGGGGAGGGGGAGGGGAGGGAGGAGGGGAGGAGGAGGGAGGGAGAGGAGGAGGAGGAGGAGGAGAGAGGGAGAGGAGGAGGAGGGAGGAGGAGGAGAGGGAGGAGGAGGGAGGAGGAGGAGGGAGGAGGAGGAGAGAGGAGGAGGAAGAGGGAGAAGGAGGAGGGAGGAGAAGGAGGGGGAGGAGGAGGGAGGATGAGGGAGGAGGAAGGAGGAGGAAGGAGGAGGAGGGAGGAGGAGGAGGGAGGAGGAGGAGGGGAGGAGGAGGGGGAGGAGGAGTAGGGAGGAGGAGGAAGAGGAAGGAGGGGGGAGGAGGGAGGAGGAAGAGGGAGGAGGAAGGAGAAGGAGAGGGAGGAGGAGGATGAGGAGGAAGGAGGAGGAAGATGAAGGAGGAGGAGGGGGGAGGAGGTAGAGGGAGGAGGAGAGAGGAGGAGAGGGAGGAGGAGGGAGGAGGAGAGAGGAAGAGGGAGGAGAAGGAGGAGGAGGGAGGAGGAGCAAGAGGGAAGAGGAGGAGGGAGGAGGAGGAAGGAGGAGGAAGGAGGAGGAAGAGGGAGGAGGAGGAAGAGGGAGGATGGAGGAGGGAGAGGGAGGAGGGGGAGGGGAAGAGGAAGAGGGTAGGAGGAGGAGGAGGGGGATAGGAGGAGGATTATAACGCATATGCCTGTAGATAACTGCAGCGAAAAGGTGGGTCTGTCTATCTATCTGACCCGGCATGGCTTCGCCCAGCTCCTGGCGTTGAGCGTCTCATGAAATTCATACAACAACAAAAAAAATTTACTTATAAGAATGTCCTTCCACACACCATCCATTATTTTTAATGAAAACTGTTTTTAATCACCTACATGACTGTAGATAACTCTGTAAGCATAAAAAGATGAGTTACAATGTTATGCATTGTGCATTATTTTTACGAAAACTTTGAAAATGCCTTAAAGATTATATCATTATTTATTATAACTCATATGCCGGTACATAACTATAGACAAAGATTTTATCAATCTTTGAAAACGATGCAACAATATGACTATAAGATATACAGAAAAGTTATTGAACGTTATGCCCCTTGAAATAACTTTTTCTAGAGTTAAGTCCCTTCGCAATATATAAATTATAATGTAAAATGAAAAATTAAATAATATTAAGTAAGCAGCCAATTTCACATTAACAAAATATCACAGTTGGCTGCGCGAGAATGAGAGGAAGATGTGTAGAAAATTTCATCTCAATCGGATGGACCGTTCGCGAACGCATAAAGGACATACATACATACAGACAGACGAAGATTGCCTTTTATATATAAGAAGATTGTTGATGAAGACTTGTCGCCACGGCATCCTTTTGTTTTTCATATTGTACTTTGTAAAGATGCCCTGTACTTCACGTTTTCATAGCATTTCCACAGCTTTATTACAAGTTATATCGTAATCATTGTCACGATATACTATAACTTTACCCTTTAACAAGGCGTGACCATATGAATGTCGACAGTCTGTTTTTGCAACACGTTGCCAATTCCCTTTGTGGGTTTTTTTTTTTACATTTTTCTTTACTGAAGTACTAGCTGTTGAAGTCTTGTAAGTTTCAATGTGATTTTCTCCTCCACATGTTAATTTTGCACCAGAGCCTCACTTCTTGACAGTTCATATTGTTGGCACTGAAGAACGCAATGGTAGCTGGCATCATGTAATCAGAGAATGTGAGAATTTTGAAAGGCGTATACTAGAACTTGAACAAATTTTGAACCCAATCCTGGGGAACAAGCACAGAACAAACGTCCTGGAGCAGAGAAAAGGAACAGTAGTGAAGAAGGCAGATATAGTCTAATTACCTTGTACACCTTTCTCTCTGCCATATTAAAACAGTTATAACCAGAAATAAACTATTGTGCGTTTTCTTAATGTCGTTGGCCAGGGTTGTAATCCCTGCTTTCGTTTTTCTGTGTGTGTGTGTGTTATGAAGAAGGACGTCCTTTCTTGACAATTTTTCTAGGGGCTGACAAAATTGATGTCGGATTTAACATGCGATGTAAGGCAGACTGGGATGTAGGCTCATCCACTGTGAGTGTAGATTCCATGAGTCACTTACAATTCTGTGTAATTCTGGACTGCTGTAACTGTTTTCAGACCAGCAACAACTGACAAATTTGACAAACATTCATAATGTGAAGACATTCCTGTTAGCTGACTGCTGCTCCCCAGCTAGTGAACTCCTCGGTCTTAGAAAATACCAGTCTGGCAGTGGCCACAAAAGATAATACACGTAAATGTACACTTCTGTAGGACTTGAGGGACAATTTGTGACAGCCAGTGGGCAAGTTACGAGCGCAAGTGGACATGTTGTCAGGTCCTTGTATTGGGTGTCTAATTTTTTTTAAACTAACACTGGTAGTGTACAGCTGCCTTGTGCTATGTAGTATTAACGCTAGTTGTTCTAGAGTAGCCTGGAAATGTGATCCCATATATGTTGTCTATGCCTGTCAGATCTGCTTTATTCTTGCACTTCTGTATGTTTATTTTGGTCTCACTTCCTTCACCAAACTGTCTGAAGGTGTGAAGTATGTTTGTAATGGCAATGTCTGGTTGTAGGGGGAATTTTGTTTCTTTTTAATCGCTGCTAAGATTGGTTCTAGTGTGAGTACATATAGGATGGGTGCCAGTGTCTGGCAGCTCTTGTGATCCTGAAACTTAGTTTTTGTTGTTGTTTTTTTTTTGTATCCGGATTTTGTGAAATGACAAAATGTGATAGAGGTGGACAAAGTAAGAAATGTTATCTTAGGTAGACTTCGATAACACCCTTTGTATTGTTGAAAGAACGAAACAATGGAAGGTTAGCGTAGCAGACATTGTGGTATAGAAAGTTGAAAATGTCAGCCATGGGAAATGGAGCTTTGCTGACGAATACTCGGATGATGTCGAAACTATCCCAGGTGGAGCCACAGATTGCATTGCCATACATGTTATGACTGTTTCATTAGAGCTCATGTACAACGAAGGTGTGGAGTTCTTGGTGGTGTGACATGGAATCGTTGTGAAGCTATCTATGAGAGACAGAGACACTTTGTGTTAGGAAAAAAACCAAGAGTGTGGAGAAATGAGTGATTAGTCTGTATAAGTGCTTCTGTAACAGATACGCTGGAATTGTAAGTTGAAGCTTTCGGTAATGTAAAATCGGGAAAGTGTTGACATTGATAACGTCTTTTCAGATAAAAGTTCAAGACACGTTTGACATAACTACAGAAGCTACATTTTTTCCCTAATTTGGGTAACACATTTTTTCTTAATTTGGTCGACATAGTTCTTACTTGTCCAAACCTATTTCTTAGATTGGCTGACAATTTTCTTTTCTTTTCATAAGCTTTGCTGACCTATTTATAAGTATAGTTGAAATATTGCTCTCTTTTGACGATATTTTCTTCACATGTGGTTAACACAGTTTCCTATTTTTCATAAATTTGGCCTATGTATTTCTTTCGTTGACAAAAAAATTTCCCCATTTTACTAACATATTTTCCTATTTGACTGTTACAGTGCACTTTTTGTCTAACAAAGTTTCCTACTTTTCATACATTTGGCTGAGATATTTCTGTATTTGGCATAACTTTTTCCCACTTGGCTGACAATTTTCATTTCTTTTCATAAGTTCTGCTGATCTATTTATAATTTTAGTTGAAATATTTCTCTCTTCGGACGATATTTTCTTCACATTTTGTTAAAAATGTTTCATACTTTTCATAAGTTTGGTGGAGATATTTCCTTACTTGGTCAATATTTTTATTAGTTTGTTTAACAAATTGTCTTACTTGGCCAAGCTTTTCCCCCTTTGGTTAAGAAATTTTCCTATATTTTATGTTTGTTGAGATATTTCCCTCTTTGGCCGATCCTTTTTCACACTTGATTAACAAAGTTTCCTATTTTTCATAAGTTTGGTGGAGATATTTCGTTACTTGGTCACTCTTTTTCACACGTGGTTAACAAAGTTTCCTATTTTCATAAGTTTGGTGGAGATATTTCGTTACCTGGTCACTATTTTTCTCATGTGGCTAACAAGTTGTGCTACTTTTCATAAGTTTGGACAAGATATTTCGTTACATAGTCAATATTTTTTTTTCTATTTGACTAACAAAGTTTCCTACTTTGGTTGATATTTTTCCCCAATAGGTTACCAAATGTTCCTACTTTTTATAAGTTTGGACGAGGTATTTCTGTATTTGACCAATACTTTCAATACTTTGTATAACATATTTTCTTATTTGACGGTTGAAGTGGTACATAGAAGGTGTCTTTCCTCTGGTTGTGAAGTGTGTCACTGAGCAGGCACACTGAAAAAACATATATTGGTCTTGGAAGTGGGGTTTCTGGGGAAAGATGTAACGACACATATGGACACATAGAGAGGTAATGAACGTGTAGATGTCTAATTTGCTACGTGATAACGTCGCTGGTTATGACAGCGGACACATGTCATGTCATGTTACGTGCATTGCCTAAGGTTGAGTCGGGACAGTTTGTTGTGTTCGTGTGTAATATTATACATGTGATAACATGCATTAGCCACTCGTCGCTGTATGACCCAATAGCTGTTACGTACAGACACGACTTCCCCGACTAGCATCAGGTGATCACATCTCTGCACTATGAGTATGAGAAAGGCTTAGTCGGACGCTGTGATGACTTTTTTACAAGCACGTATGCTGCTTTTGAGACCAGTTTATGTTGTATTAATGACAGGGTGTGCTTTTGTGTTACTCGGTGACACTAAGAATACACGGATATAGAAAAGAGAGTGAGCGAGAGAGAAGGGAGACCCTTTTAGCCTTCGGATGCAATGTTAACGATGTAGTGGAATCACTCCCATACTCGGTGGTCATCATGAGTTAGGTTCCCTGGCTCGACAACCGATAGAACACTATTTTTCTGTATTATCCCTCTTTCCCGCGTGTCTCGGATGTACCACTTACATATGATTGAATGCAACTCCACCTTTGTCTGTACGTGTGTCTTTGTTTTTGTGATGTCTCTGTACGTGTGTGTGCGTGTGTGTACTACCATTACCATGACTATGGCGATCATCCCATTCATATCACTGCCAAGGATTTACTGGTAACATCTCAAAACGCCACAGAGAAGCCTCCTCAAATGCTACTATTATTATTACTATTGAATTTTTTTCCGTACGTGCCCGCTTATGAATCTGTGTTGCTTTTCTCATGCAACCGCCCGCCCCACCGATGACTCACGCTACCGACCGCCCACTTAATGACTTTTGCATATGGAGCCGTAGGGACCACCCCAACTCTACTACTAGGATGTGTTCTCGGACATCCGTGGTCGTTAACAAGAAGGTTGTGTACTGTCTCTTTGTGTATTTGTCAAGTGTTCTTTTCTGCTCTTGTGGGCATGGAAGAGGCTGTGGGTGTACTTGTGTATAGCTGATGTTGTGGTGACATTAGTAATGGTAGGAGATGTGTGTACTTCTCTGTATGTACAAGTGTTTATGTGTCTGTACGTGTGTGTGTGTCGGTACTTGTGGGCAAGGAACAGGATGTGGGTGTACTTGTGTATAGATGATGTTGGGTGATCGTAGTTGTGGTGACAGTAGGAGATATGTGTGCACTTGTCTGTATGTGTGTATCAAGTGTTTGAGTGTACGGCTCTTTGTGTGTCTACACTCATTATGTCTGTATGTACAAGTGATTGTGTGTGTGTGTGTTTGTTTATGCGTGAGTGTGTGTATTTGTCACTGTTCATGTCTGTATGTACAAGTGTGTATGGATCTTTGTTCTTGTTTGTACGTGTGAGTAGTTGTGGGGACAGTAATAATGGTAGGAGTTGTGTGTGTACTTGTCTGTATGTACAAGTGTTTGCTTCTTTGTGTTCATGTGTCTGTGTGTAGTTGTTGTGGTGACAGTAGTAATGGTAGGAGTTGTGGTAACAGTAGTGGATTGGGTTTCCTCTTCAGACCAGTCACTCTCTAGACACAGCTTCACGACCATCAGCAACCAACCACCACTACAATAGTTATAAACACATCCTCTTCTAAAATTTAAGTGGTCACTCGACCACTACTTGACCACGTCATCGATTACTGTAACCACTACCATAGTCTTATGCACGCCGTCCTCTACAATTTAAGCGGTCACTCGACCACTACTTGACCACGTCATCGATTACTATAATCATCACCATATCACTACACCTACTTTCCCCCTAAAATGTCCTCACTTGACCATTACTTGACCACTGCTTGACCACCCTTTGATTATCACCATATCAATACACCTACTTTTCCATAAAATGTCCTCACTTGACCACGTCTTGACAACTACTTGACCACCCTTTGATCATCGCCATGAAAATACACCTACTTTTCCCTAAAATTTCCTAACTTGACCACTCCTTGATCACCCTTTGATCATCACCATATTATTACAATACTTTCCTCTACAATTTCCTCACTTGACCACTGCTTGACCATTACTTGACCACCTCTTGATCACCATGTTACTACACCTACTTTCCTCTAACATTGTCTTACTTGACCAGTGTTTGACCACTATTACCTACTACCCACCTATTATTAACTGACAATAAACCACTACGACCATCTTTACTTTTTCAGATGATAGTGAATACGACCCTCTACATAACACTAATACCTACTACCCACCCTCTTATCAATACCCATTACAACACACGACCACATTTAAGACTTTCATTTATGAACAACCCAAATACTATTTACTAGTATAGTACACTTCACTCACATTCCGGATCCATACACAACGACAATATGCCTACAACTCTACATATACTGTTTCCACTACTATAGTCCTCACTTCACATTCCTTAATTACTTTTCCTTTCTTCTTTACACTCACAGACTTCAAAAACATTTTCTTTTTCTCCCCGACTTTTCCCCGCCACCTTTTTTTTTTTTTTCACACAGCCACCAGTTTCCAAAAATATTTTCACCGACTTTTCCCGCCACAAATTTCCCAACTTTCCCACGATTTTTCACGCGACCCAGATTTTCGAAAAAATTTCCAGCATTTCCAGCAACATCATTTATACTCAGTAGGCAACAAAGATCACTACTGACGATATATTCCATGCTCAGTCTTCGTAGACATAGATGAATAGGACACGTTAAGAGGATGGATGTATGATGGTAGAATACCAAAGGACATAATTTTTGGTAAATTACAGATTAGTAAGAGATCTCAGGGTCGGCATCTACTACGATACAAAGATGTGTGTAAACGGGACATGATTGATTCAGGCATTGATAATGCACATTGAGAGCAAGTCGCCGCTGAGCATGTTGCATGGAGGGAAAACATCAAAAATTGAATAAAGACAAAGGAGAAAACTATTGCAGATAAATCACACACCGAACTGTCAGACGTAAGATGGTGAATGATGGTAGAAATGACCATGTGTTCATATACATCCACTGTGGACAAACATTTACAGCGCAAATTGGCCTTATCAGTCACATTCGCCACCGCCATGGGTTGTAGCTATTATGCCATTTTGATGCACAAGAAGGAATATCAGGTATATTTACAATCAATACAGGAGTGAGACAGGGATGTGTGCTCTCTACTCTGCTATTTAATATCTAAATGGACAGAATATCCAACGAATCAAGTCTTGACATAACATTTCTTCTTCTTCTTTCGTTCGCTTGAAATATGTCTATAACTGCAATGCTGTCTCTTGTATGAATTGAACTGTCTTTTTCAGTTCACACAGCGGTCCATAGAGTTTATTTTCCACTGTCGTCTCTCTAGGTCAGAAGGATTGCATGATATGTTATATTTTGGGCAGTCTTGGAGTATGTGCTCTGCTGTCTGCGACGCCAATCCACATGTGCACATGGCTGTTTCACCAATCTTGAATTTTGTATACATGTGGTTGCGTAATCTATTGTGCCCTGTTCTGAGGCGCAGAATAATGACTTGTTCTGGTCTATCCATAACGTGGTAGTCATCTTCAGCAGGTTTTGGTGGCTTTCTGACTGATTTGATCATTCTTTTCTTTTGGTGGTATGTAACGGGCACATCAGGCTGTTCTTCTTTGGCTCCTTCCTTAGCCAATTGATCAGCTCTGTCGTTTCCGGGTACTCCACAGTGGGATGGTATCCACTGTATCGTGACCTTATGCTGACTGCTAAGTTCAGAAAGTAGTGTCCTTAGTACTGGCAATTTCCCAGACAGGAGCGCCTCGAGTACTGATTTTGCATCTGTCAATAGCACCACAGGTTGTGTACCATTGCTGGTATGTAGTAATTTCGCTGTTGCTATCTTGATTGCCTCAATTTCAGCATCGTAGTTATGGCAGTACTTTCCTGTCGGTACTCTAGCTGTGTCCCTGGTATTATTCGGGTATTATATGTACACTCCCGCTCCTCCATTTCGAACAGCATTTTGTGCTGACCCATCTGTGTAGACTCGAATCCAGAGGTCCTGTGGGTATTCTTCATCAAGGAAGCTGAGAGTGGCTGTTCTGCGCTGCACACTGTTCTGTTCTTCCTTGTCAAATATTCCTCTCACTTTTGTCTGGATTTGTAATGATAGTCTATGCTCATCTTTCCATGGAGTTCGCTCTGGAATAGTTGTTAGGGGGATACCAACTGTGGGCAGATCGGTGGTTTATCTGCAGCGTCGTTTGGCCTGGTGGATAAAACTACTTCTTATCAACCGCCCCATAGCTAGGTTTTCAAATCTGTTCTTCATAGGGTGGCCTGGCAAGCTGAGGAACTTTTCTGCTTGTATTAGCGTTTTCGTATCTCTGCGCTCACTCAGTGCTTGTGTCCTCCCCATCTCCTCCATTTCCACTATAGGGATTGATCTCATCCCTCCTGTGGTCACTCTAAGTGCTTGATTTTGCACTTTGTCCAGCTCTTGTAGTGTGGTTTTTGATGTCGAACACCATGCAGTTGACCCGTATTCCAGGTGTGGTCGTATGCTCTGTTGATAAACTTTGCTAAGTATTTTCCCACTGGCTCCCCATGTGGTTCCACTTAGCTTTCTCAGGATGGCTATTTTCCTTCTGGCTTTTGCTACTGCTTTGTTGATGTGCTTTCTCCATGTCAGCCTGCCATCAAATGTTACTCCAAGGTATGCTGGTTCTTTATCTTCTCTTAGGGGTGTTCCATTTATCTGGATGGTCCCTCCCTTTTGTTTTGGAGAGAGGGTAAATAGGGTGGTGCTGCACTTGTCAGTGTTTATGCTGACACACCATCTATTTGCCCATGCAACAAATGTATCTACAGCTCTTTGTAGCAATCTGGTGGCCACTGATGCATGTTCATTTATGCTCCAAAGAACCAGGTTATCGGCGTACATTGCGGCTTTAATTCCATGCGGTAGATTAGCCATGAGATCATTGATGAAGATTAGAAAGAGTGTGGGGGACAAGACTCCGCCCTGGGGAACACCGGGACGCAGTAGTACTTTCTTGCTCTTTAGTCCGTCTATCTGTACTCGGGCTCTTCTGTTGTGCAAATATGCTTTCACCCATTTGTACATTCTTCCATTGACTTTGCAGTTTCTCAGTTTATTCATCAGACCTTCTTTCCAGACTTTGTCAAAGGCTTTCTTCAAATCTATCCATGCCGCAAGCACCAGCGTCTTCTCTTGGAATGCATCCTCAATTTCTTGAGAGAGGTAGGTTGTCTGATATTCCGTAGAGTAGCACTGCCTAAAGCCAGCCTGCTGTGGCACAAGGATGTTTTTACTTTCAATGTACCACTGCAGTCTGTGATTGATGATGCGCTCCAGTGTTTTGCAGAGACAGCTGGTGAGGCTAATTGGTCTGTAGCTAGAGACAATGGAACTATCTTTCCCTGATTTTGGGAGGGGTATCATGATTGCTTCTCTCCAGGCTTGTGGAACACTGCCTAAGGTCCAACTGTTATTGAAGATCTGCAACAGCTTTGCTTTGGCCTCTGTTCCTAGGTTCCTGATCATTTCATTGGAGATACCATCAGCTCCTGGTGACTTTCTCATTTTCAGTTTTGATATGGCTAGCTCCAGTTCGCTGATTGTGATGGGTGCCTCCAGAACCTCATGTACTATTTCCTTCTGTCCTGTATGTTGCCGTTTCTCTTGAATCTCTTGTTGTTTCTCTGGACTGATTTTGATATTGTTATCTTGTGCGAATGAGTCCGCAAAATGGTCAGCTGCTTGCTTTCTTGTTAAGATGTTTCCATCTTTATGTAGTGCAATTTTAGAGTTTCTCCCTGTGCCCTCATCGTTAAGTTGTTTTATTAGCTTCCACAATTTCCTTGTGTCTCTTTCAAAGTTCAGAGACTCTGTTTTTTCCTGCCAGCTTTTCCGTCTAGCCTGCAGTTTGGCCCTTTGAAATTTGGCTTTTGCATGCTGGAATTTATTGTGGTGCTCTTGGCTGGGTGTGGCCTTTGCTTGCTTTCTACATACTTCCACATCATTATGCAACTGTTTCAGTTCACTACTCCAGTAGGGTTTATATTGTTTACGGGCTCCTCTTGGTACTGTTTCTCGCGCTGCCTGTAGTATGCATTTCCCAAACTCTTCAACTACTTTATTTATGTCTTTCTCAGAGTTCAGGTTTCTAACCAGTATGCTGGTGTGATTCTTGTACATGTCCCAGTCTGCTTTCTTGTAGTTCCACCTCGAGAGGGTGCTGCTTTCACTTACAAGCTCATTTTCTAGTTAGAAAGACTGGTCGATGGTCACTGCCACCTAGTTGTTTCCCAACAATTCGTGTAATGTTCCACTACAGGTCTGGTGAATGAAAAGCCAGGTCAGGTGTAGTTGTAGAGTGCCATGATCTCGAGTAGAAAGTATGTGGGTCGGACGGCTTGTTAACCAAGATGAATCTATTCTCATCCTGCCAGTCTTCCAGTCTCTCTCCCCTCTGGTCCATGTGATCATAGCCCCAACTCTGCGAGTGGCTGTTGAAATCGCCGCACACAATCATTTTTTCTGTTAATGGTAGTGTGTCCAGTGCCTGTGGGCGGTCACTTGGACAGTAGTAATTGATCAGATGTAGGTCTGTATAGCCTGTTTTAAGTTTAAGTGTCTGATACTTAGCCCCTTCCATATAGACTTCGATTTGGGAAGCAGTTATGTTATTGTTTACAAGGGTAAGTAACCCACCTTTTCGCCTGTCCTTTCGGTCAGATCGGTAACACTGGTAGCCTCTGATTTTGAAGGCTATATTTTCGTTGAGGTGAGTTTCTTGCAAGTAACATATGCTTACTTTTTCTTTGTCCAGGATGTTTTCTAATTATACTTTTTTGTTGCTGACTCCCTCCGCACTCCAGTGCATTATTTTAAGTCTTTGTTTAGTATGGCCAGCTGTTCTATTCTCATGTCCCCTGGCTCCACAGGACATCTGAGAAGGACCTCCAGTAGTTGGGGTTGGACCCTTTCGAGACATAGGGCCCGGCACTGCACCTGCCTGGGGGTCCAAAGCAGGGCGAGCACCATAACTTTTAGCAGAAGTCGACATATTCCATTTTGCGTAATTGCGTGGCATCCTGATTTCTGTGGTGCGCCCCCTGGCTGGTTGCCTCCGTCTTCAGCACCTTTCCTTTGCTAGAGCACACTGGTCTCACTCGAGTTTAGATGGGTACACACGCACACACGTGTCTGCACATGCATGCATGTGTCTGCACATGCATGCATGTGTATACACATCTAGAGCACACTGTTTATTTTCCGGCGCCACATACTCGCTGTCGCCCCTTCTCCTGTTAGTTAAAACAGTTCCGCCACATGAAGGCCAGGAGTTGGACTTTTGCTGCTTAGGTTATGTATTCACGAGCCATTGGGGTATTTAAGCAATGTTGGGCGCTCACCCCAACACTGCGCCCCGGCTACATCAGCAACATTTGGAACCTTGACAACAAATTCAGAACTTTTTACTCCAGATGAAACAACTGAACCACAGGAAATAAATGAACTTCTATTTGCAGATGACCAGTGCCTGTTTTACAGCGATGAGGGCAGACTACAAAATCATATTAATAATCTGAGTTCAACCTGCAGCAGATACAATATGAGTATAAATACAGCCAAAACCGAAGTAATGCAAGTTAGCAGAACGCCGGGCCCACTAAGTATACAGGTAAATAGCACAACTCTGAAACAAGTTAAAGCATTCAAATATCTTGGAAGTATGATCATAGAGCCGGCTTCCTGGCCAAGAGGTTAGCGACTTTTCTCCATAATCTCGTAAGTAACGTGACAACGGTGAGAATCAGCAGTGGTTCGAATCGTGTCGGTAACTTACGGGGTATGTAAGCCGGCCGCTCAGAAAGCAATGGCAAACTACTGAGCGTAATCTTGCCAAGAAATCAACAATCAGCTGAAAGGTGCTGATGTTGACAGCGATGTCCTGTAAAGGATATCCATCCATCCATCATGTGCCATGCCGGTAAGCGTGGGCGGTCATGTTCTGCCATCTCACTCGATCACCAGAGTCGTGGATCAGCTCCGTGTTTCTGTTTCGACCATGCCACAAGGCCAAGCCATCCAGGTACTTGCTTCTAGGTCTTCCCCTTGGTCTGTTCCCCTCGATCTTACCAGTTGTCACCAAATTCTCCAATCCATTTCTTCTCATAACATGCCCAAAAATTTTTGACTGTCTACGTCTAATTTCTCTAATCAATTTACGATCTTCATTTGTTTCTTGAAGGACTTGTTCATTGGTCTTTCTGGCTGTCCATGGTATTCTTTGCATTTTCCTCAGAAACCACATCTCTACAGCTATCAGATGTTTTTCAGCCTGACTGCTCATTGTCCACGCTTCACATCCATATAAAAGTACAGGTTCTATGTAGCATCTCAACACTCTTTTTCTCGTTTCAATTGACATCTTTTTATTGGTCAATATGTTTTTCATCTTGCTAAAGGCTACTTTTGCCATGGCGATTATTGTTCTAATCTCTTCAAGGCAACTCCCATCAGATGTTATTACTGTTCCGAGATAATTGCACCTGCTCACTTGTTGAAGAATATTCCCATTTACTTGTAACATTGTGGTATTTCGACCTTCCTAGTGACGACCATAATCTGTGTCTTTTTACAATTAAAGGATATGCAAACATATATTTTTTTATGTCCGTAGAAGATGGAAGATCGGACAGAAAAATCGAAATCAGATGTAAAAAAGCTAGTGCACTTAGGCCTACATATCAACTATCACTCTTACTGAAACATCCAAATATACTCATGTCCGCAAAACGACAGATAATAAACAGCATACCAACACTATGCTACCAATCTTAAACTTAGACTATCCAAATCACACTTTCGCAAAATCAACACCTGCGAGATGAGATGCCTGAGGAGAGCTGCTAACTTAATAATCCGAGACCGAGTAAGAAATGTTGTTTTCAGACAGACAGTGGGATCAACACCTTGAGCCACATTTATTGAAAGACAGAAGATCAAGTGGTTTGGCCATGTCGTTAGAATGCAACACCAGCAACTACCATCACTGGCTCTACATCAAAGACCATCTGCGACGAGACCATGAGGACGTCCAAGAAGAAAATGGATTGACAACATCAGAGACATTGTACAGCCACACGGAATGACACTATCAAGTGCCGCCCACCGGGCGCTGGAGCGCAAATTATTCCTCCTCACGAAGCTTGACTGCAGAAGTGGAAGATGATGATGATGCACAATGTAACAAACTATGTATGTATGTATGTGTGTGTATGTATGTATGTATGCATGCATGTATGTATGTATGTATGTATGTATTAGGGGTGTACCGGATTTCGGCTCCGGCTCCGGCAAATCCGGAATCCGGCCATTTTTACAAATCCGGCTTCGGCCGGATCTCACTTCATAAATCCGGCTCCGGCCGGATTAAAAAAATTTGAATCCGGTACAGCCCTAGTGAAAACACTCATGGCTTTCCTCCAGAAAGAAGGTAGTGATGCTGGGATCAAAACTATGAAAGCAGCCCTGCTTGAAGTTGTTAGCAGCAGATTTGCGGACATTGAATCCAACAGTATTTACACCTGTGCCACACTACTGGATCCTCGATTCAAGCTGTGCTTCTTCTCCGAACGTGGTAGAAGTGATGTATGAGCCCATCTGCTGTTAGCAGCTAACTCCATTATTGATTCAACAAACACAGTCAGTCCACAGGATCCATCAGCTACTAGTAGTAGTAGTAGTAGTAGTAGTAGTACTAGTGTTTTGACTTCTGTGAGCACTGCCACACAGTACGAGTCCAGCCTATGGAGCTGTTTTGACACAATTGTCGAGGAAAATCCCACCACAGATCGTTCTGCAAGTGCTGAAGGCAACAGCATTAACACTGAGGTGACACAGTACCTGTCAGAGCCACTTCAAACTCGACATTTCTTGCACCACCACCTACAAGTGTGCCATCGGAAAGGCTGTTCAGTACTGCAGGAGACATTATCACTGACCACCGTAGTAGCCTTTTACCACAAAATGCGGAGACGTTGATTTTCCTGAAATACAACTCGTCCCTTCTTGACTCTGAGAGTTCAACTTCACAGCCATAATGAAGACTGACTGACTGAACTAGTGAAATTACTGAATGAATGTATTTCAATACATTCAATCTGTTCGATGTACTGTTGTTGTGAGTTGTAACTGAGCTGCCAATTTGCCAACTGAAAACAATGTGAAAACTAAAAACTGAAACTGAAAACTAAAAATTAAAATTACTAAATTAGCATTATGTGCTTATGTATTATGTTTCATCTTGAACTTATGGAACTTAATATTACTTAATTACTTATTCTAATGTAAATGTAATTATTTTACATTTAAATGATTTAATATGAGTATATGTCATCATTGTCATGTCTATAGTAATGAACTGCAGTAATGAACAGTCGAGTGACTCCACTCACTTAAGTCAAGTGATGTAGTACGTTATTTTATTTTTATTTTTTTTTATTTGTAAATCCGGCTCCGGCCGGATCTCACTTCATAAATCCGGATCTCACTTTATAAATCAGGCTCCGGCCGGATTTCAAAAATTTGAATCCGGTACAGCCCTAGTATGTATGTATGTATGTATGCATGTATGTATACGCATGTGTGTATGTATGTATGTGTGTGTATGTGCATGTATGTATGTATGTATGTATGTATGTATGTATGTATGTATGTATGTGTATGTATGTGTGTTTGTGTGTGTATGTATTTATGCATGTATGCATCGATGTGCAATGTGGATGATCTGTCAACTAACTAACTAACTCACTCACTAACTAACTACCATGGAAACATTATTTGTACAATCTTCCTACCAACTCTATGCTACCAATGCCAAACCTGGACAATGACAGAAAACGAGAAAAACAAAATCACAAAAGAAATGAGATTCCTGAGAAGAATACTCAATGTATCAAGAAGAGAGAAAATAAGAATTGAAGAAATCAGGACTCAAGTGGGGGTTATAGCCGTGCTAGATTTCATCAGAAAACAGCAAGTTAAATGGTTTGGCCTTATAACTAGATTACCAACTAACAGTAAACAATAAAACAAACAATGTACAGACCAAGCAGAAGCAGAGAAAGAGGCCGGCCACATAAACGATGGACAGAGGGAATAGCAAAGTCCATGAGAATCTTGATACATGAAGCCCATAAACAGGCACTCTCCCGCTGTTTTTGCTACACGTCGACACCGCAAGTTACAAGACAAATAAGATGAGATGAGACGAAGGCTTTCTAGCCTCCACGTCCACTTGTGATTGTGTGTAGGGTTGCCAGGTTGTATCATTGAGAAACTGGGACATTTCTCTGAAGCATAAGAGGGTCAGAGGTCAGCGTGGCCGAGAGGTTTAACACACTCGTGACTACATCTCCTGTGCTCAAGGGGCCTGGTAGTAGGTTCATCCCACACACCCTTCAGTGGGACTTACATGTGACTTCTCGCTCACACAGCAATGGCAAACTTACACGTGACTTCTCGCTCACACAGCAATGGCAAACTTACACATGACTTCTCGCTCACACAGCAATGGCAAACTTACACATGACTTCTCGCTCACACAGCAATGGCAAATTTACATGTGACTTCTCGCTCACACAGCAATGGCAAACTTACACATGACTTCTCGCTCACACAGCAATGGCAAATTTACATGTGACTTCTCGCTCACACAGCAATGGCAAACTTACACATGACTTCTCGCTCACACAGCAATGGCAAATTTACATGTGACTTCTCGCTCACACAGCAATGGCAAACTTACACATGACTTCTCGCTCACACTGCAATGGCAAACTTACACATGGCTTCTCACTCACACTGCAATGGCAAACTTACACGTGACTTCTCGCTCACACTGCAATGGCAAACTTACATGTGACTTCTCGCTCACACAGCAATGGCAAACTTACACGTGACTTTTCACTCAGAAAGCAATGGCAAACTTACATGTGACTTCTCGCTCACACACCAGTGACAAACTTAACGTGACTTCTCGCTCACACAGCAATGGCAAACTTAACGTGACTTCTCGCTCACACAGCAATGGCAAACTTAACGTGACTTCTCGCTCACACAGCAATGGCAAACTTAACGTGACTTCTCGCTCACACAGCAATGACAAACTTAACGTGACTTCTCGCTCACACAGCAATGGCAAACTTAACGTGACTTCTCGCTCACACAGCAATGGCAAACTTACACCTGAATTCTGGCTCACACAGTAGGGGCAAACAACTGAACATGACACTGCATTGAAGATCAACCCAGGGTTGATCGCAACGTCCTGCAAAGGACATGTAATAACTACAAAATAAAACATGTTACAAACATGAATACTGTACTGTCACTAGATGCCACGTTACAAACATGAATACTGTACTGTCACTAGATGCTATGTTACAAACATGAATACTGTACTGTCACTAGATGCTATGTTACAAACATGAATACTGTACTGTCACTAGATGCCATGTTACAAACATGAATACTGTACTGTCACTAGATGCCATGTTACAAACATGAATACAGTACTGCCACTAGACGCAATGTTACAAACATGAATACTGTATGTACTGTCACTAGATGCCATGTTACAAACATGAATACTGTACTGTCTCTAGATGCCATGTTACAAACATGAATACTGTACTGTCACTAGATGCCATGTTACAAACATGAATACTGTACTGTCACTAGATGCAATGTTACAAACATGAATACTGTACTGTCACTATAACTAGTACATGCAATGTTACAAACATGAATACTGTACTGTCACTAGATGCCATGTTACAAACATGAATACTGTACTGTCTCTAGATGAAATGTTACAAATATGAATACTGTACTGTCACTAGATGTAATGTTACAAACATGAATACTGTACTGTCACTAGATGCCATGTTACAAACATGAATACTGTACTGTCACTAGATGCAATGTTACAAACATGAATACTGTACTGTCGCTATAACTAGTACATGCAATGTTACAAACATGAATACTGTACTGTCACTAGATGCAATGTTTAATGACAGGACAGCACGTTGTTAATTGTGCCCTATTCTTGCCAACCCTTTTGTTTTTGTTGATTTACTCATAGTTGCCAACAAGACGATATAAGTATTGTGCAAAATCAACACATGTGAGATAAGATGCCTGAGGAGAGCTGCCAACTTAACAATCCGTGATCGAGTAAGAAATTTTATTAAACAAGCAGTGAGATCAATTCCTTGTGCCACATTTATTGAAAGACAGAAGATTAAGTGGTTTGGGCATCTTGTTAGAATGCAACACCATCAACTACCATCACTGACCCTACATCAAATAACTACTGCGACCAAGAGGCCAAGAGGACGCCCAAGAAGAAAATGGATTGTGAATGACGTCATCAAAGACATTGTACAATCACACGGAATAACACTATCCAATGCCATCTGAGCGCCAATTATTCCTCCCAACGACGCTTGACGGTAAAAGTGGAAGATGATGATGAGTAAGTTGCTGTGGCCTCCACACTCGATGTCAGTCATTTGGAATCGACTACAAATCGCAAAAGACAAATTTTACTTCCACCTCCTTAAGTATCCTTCGGTCACGGAGAGCAACACCTCACATTTCACCGTGTCCGCCATATTCTGTACTATAATCTCTATTCATCTTGCTACGTTGAATCAACAGCAGCTATACACATGTTCACAAACAATTTAAACTGTAAATGCATAATGTTAAATATAAAATCTTGATAAAAAGTTCATTTTAAGTATAAGTTAGAAAACTAAAGTATGATAAACGTTAGCAGATAACATTTTAGTTTGAGTGTAATTGTTCTCCGCGGGTCGATTTTTCCGCCATATTTCGTGAAAGAACGGAATTTTCCGTGATAACGACAGACAAGTGATAAATAATTGCTATTTATTGTTCATGGGCAACACATTCATATTTCAGACTTCACGGGTAACTTTGCCGCTGTACTTTACACAGCTGGGTTGTCAGCATGTAAGATTTTTCTCAGAATATCACTGAAAGTAGCCCGGCGATGTCTGAAGTCGATATCGCCGGAGAGCTACCGAATGGTGACGATTCTGCCTTCGTTGACGAGAATCATCATGGTTCGGAAGCTCGGCGAGAGACAGCAACAGTCAGCGCGTCTTCTCCGGCAACTGCGATATCAGCTGATCATGTTTTCGTGGCTACGTCCCAAGGGCTCATTAGTGCTCAGCAGTTCCAGGAGGCCACCGTGGGAGGAATCAAAACAACCCACATCGTTATTCACGATCAGACTTTAGACCAGCTGGCAGAAGCTGGAGGACTGAAATCGCCGACATCGCTCTTACCTCCCCCAACACCTGCAACACCTCACAGCAAAGAGAAGGGATTCCGCTACCAGTGGGACGACTCCGTCCACAGCGAAGTTCTCCCAGTTAGATGCAAACATACAAACGGAGAGCTGTACAAGTCCAAGTTCGGATCAGGTTATTATTTCACTCAAGCATTTATAACTTGCCATATAAGTTAACCTAGTATTAATTACAATATTGTCAGTAGTTTGTATGATATTAATTAATAGATATTTAATATATTTAATTATTCATCATCATCATCATCATCATCATCTTCCACTTCTGCCGTCAAGCGTCGTGGGGAGGAATAATTTGCGTTCCAGTCAATACTTCAGTCAGTAGTACTAGGCACAATTAAGTTATTAACTTCTGACATTGAAAGTATTTTAATTCATTTCTAAAGCCTATCATACTAAATAGGTACACAACCTTTGTTTGAAACAGTTCAGACAGGATTTCACATTTTTTTTTCTTTTACTCATTCACCAATGACATCTGCCTCTCAATGTTATATATAGTTATATTTGTAATCAATCATACTACAACAGTAGCAGTTCACTCACAGCTTCTATCACAACTTTTGAACTGCATGACTAGAAGAAAATATGTTGAAAACATCTTCAACAGATGGAAACTCGTTGAGACCATTGAGGACAGACAAAACATATGTTGAGAACATCATGGACTGAAGAAACGGAGTGACTATTCGCAATTCCATTGCGAATAGAAAAAAATTATATTCGCAATCGAAGTAGGTCACGTGATTATTCCTATGCGTGTGTCCACATTACAATATTTTGTTCATCTGTTAACGTGTCCTCGGTAGCATAGTGGTTAGTGTTTCCGCCTGGTACACTGGAGCTCGAGGTTCAATTCCCGAATGGGGAGGTGACGTGTTTTTTTTTTTTCCATTTTCAGGAGTTAGGTGAAACCATTGCTTGTCTGATGATTTCGCTTTAGGCATATGTTTTCTACGGATTTTGTGTATTAGGTGTTGTTTATCTTGCTCCGCAAGAACCTGCACACTTGTCTTTCTGTTCGTATCTGTCCTCTACTTTTGTTGTCTTGGGAAAGGAGCTTAGCTATCCGAACACGAGTTCTCTCTCTCTCTCTCGCTCGCTCGCTGTAAGTCTCGATCTCCCACCTCTCCCTTTCTTGTCTTTACCACTCTTTAATGTCTTTCAATACATCTTTCTCATATCTCTGACTCTCACACTATCTTCGTTATCTATCTCTCTCCTATCTCTTTTCCACCTGCTTCAGATATACCAGGTTTTCCTGCACTTTATATGCGTAGCATTTCCTTTTTCTTGTTTATTTGTTAATTAATGAGGCCATTCAATCGAAAACCTGGTGTTTGAATTGCCTAATCATGTCTTGCTGAGGCGAAGCATATTAATTACTGTCAGCTTGGACCAGAACAGAGTCACTCAGATAGGATGCAATGGAGGCCATAGAAAGTGTCAAATTAAGAGAATCATCACTGCTGCGATATTATCACGACATAAATAGTAGGACTATAACGTAAACAAACATGAATGCCATGTAACAGGAAGTGTAAAAAAACGAAAGTTAACACTTCTTGAACTCACCTGGGTACACAATTATTTGTAGGGATCGTTATTTGTATTGGGGATACCTGTTCTGAAAAATTATTCTTGATATTTAAACAGGACTAACATAATGTACAAATAAAACGGGATGCCAAAAGAACGGACAGAAGTAAGAAGAGTGATTCATAAAAAATTACTGAAAACTCGCAACAGTGAACACTCCTATTTAAATTAACCACCTTCTTAGACTACTTCCTAATGGCCCAAACTAAAATTGACTAGTGAGCAGACGCTGTGACATGTTTGTTACTTCCCGCAATTTGATTGCGAATATATTTTTTTTTTCTATTCGCAATGGAATTGCGAATAGTGCCTCCCCTGAAGAAAACATGTTGAGAACATCATAGACAGAAGAATCACGTTGAAAACGTCATACTCAGAAGAAGCATGCCGCATGTTGAGGACATCATAGAAGCAAAAACATCTGAGATATTGACAGCTGTGAGCATTACAAAACCACCCATAAAAGCCATAAAGAAAAGACAATGTATAGAGGCATATCAACAGAAGTGAGTAAGATAAATCTGCTGTATGTGGGAAAATATTAGACAAGACAGGCAGAGGAAAACATCAAATTAAGCTTGTGCAAAAACGTAAACAACTGATAACAATTGATAATGTAAGCAAAGTCAATTTCATTGTCTCTAAGAGTTTGGGGTTCTTGACGTTCCCATAGACTTTTTATGGACTTAAGTTAGGGGATGACAACTTTGTGTACGTTTGTACGTTCAGTGTTGTATTTTGGGCAGGGGATTGTAGAAGGAGAGTGACTGTCAAGGGGCTTTTTCCACACACACACACACACAGAGGTTCAGTAAATACCTCTAATATGTGATATAGATGATATTTCACTCTGTGGTATTTTGTTCGTAATCTAGAAATTATGGCAATCTAATCTTGAAATCTGGAGTATTCTCTTATGATCAGAATGGGTTTTTTACTCATTTTGTCTGGTATAAAGTTTTCCCACAGCATGTGTGGCAGAGCGATCAATGTGTTCAGTTGGTAGTGTGATAGTATTGCTTGCATCTCGTCCCTGTGGGTAGTGTTTCAAGAGATGGGATGGAAGAAGCCTGTTTGAATACACCATGAAGATGGACAGTCTTTGAGACTCAGCTGATCTTCAGTACAGAGCTGGCACATGATGATGTATTTTCATTAATTATATACCTTGAATACATTTCCATTTGACATTGTCATCATATGCCATGACAGTGTCCTTTTGTTGTTTTACCCTTTTATTCTGTTATGTTTCACAGTTGTGTTTTCAAGTTTGTCTCACAACTTGCTAAAAAAACTGGACCATCTCTACATCTAATTTCTCTCCCTTAGAGAGTATGTCACATAACATAAGTGAACTTTGCTTGAAAAATTCCACTTCGTTACCCTGTGACCAAGAATACATCAAGGCTTAATACAATGTACTCCAAACACTTGTTTCTACCATGGGACTACTTTTACCGTTCTTTTGTACTGGTGATGCAAGATAACAATATAGATGACATAAGCCGTTGTCTAGATGTATGAAAACCTTCTTGCATGCCGGCAGCTCTACAATACAAACAGAGCACATACAACAACCAGTGTGTATTGTGGTAAATCAGTGTTAACAAATTGACATTTCAATATTTTATATTATCTGTTACACATTTGTTTATCCTGGTCTTGTGGGGAAATGTTCACATTTAAATTATTTAATTCTTCCAGGAAAACTAGGTGTAAGAATAAAATGTACTCATATTTTATTTCATATGATTACAGGTGGCAGAGGCAAGTGCATTAAGAGCTCAGACAATGTGTGGTACACACCTAATGAATTTGAGGCAATGTCTGGACGTGCAAGCAGTAAAGACTGGAAACGCAGCATTCGTTATGGTGGGAGGACATTACAATGCTTGATTGAAGACAATATTTTACATCCTCATGCTACCTCCTGTACTTGTGCTTCATGCTGTGATGATGAAGCTGTGGTGAGTATCTTGTTTGGGCATCTCAGTTACATTAGTCTATTACTACATATAGGCTTGAATGCTGTAGTCTGGTGTTCCAAGACAGTATTTGAAGTATGTAACATGGCAAGATATTGCTTGTAGCAAGATAGCTGATATAAAGCTAACAAGAAGAGTAGCTTGGAATCCTGCACAGATACAGCTGAGGCTCACTGAACATACGCCATCTGGCAAATCATATACCTTCATTCTCATAATGGCAGATATACAACTTATGTAATCTGTCATGATAAGGTAATGTTGTATAGTTGAAGCAGTAAGAGCTTCACATCTTGAATAATGTCTAGCATGTGATGAAATGTTTTGCCACGTAAAATTCAATATTCGGAATGGTACAGTAAATTTGTCCATTCAAAGGCTCATATTGATACTATCATCATTTGAATCAACATGAATCAGAAATTATTGTCCACAGATACAGTGGTGTCTCAGATTCAGTGTTTATATTACATATGCATGGACTTCAACCCTTCACACATACTGAGTTTCAGTGTTCCTGTCTTCTTGTGTATATCTTAGATTTCATCAGATATATCTTGTGCCTTTGCCATCAAACTTCAACCAATATGGACAGGAATGTATATTTTGAATGCAGTATTTTATTCTGGTAATTTTATTTTCATTGTCAAATTTTTCACAGCCGGCTTCCTGGCCTAGAGGTTAGCGACTTTTCTCCGTAATCTCGTATACTCTTGTAAGTAACGTGACGACGGTGATAATCAGCAGTGGTTCGAATCACGTCGATAACTTACAGGGTATGTGAGCCGGCTGCTCAGAAAGCAAGTGGCAAACTACGGAGCGTAATCTGGCCAAGAAATCAACAATCAACTGAAAGATGCTGATGTTGACAGCAATGTCCTGTAAAGGATATGCAAACAAAACAAACAAACAAAAAAATTGCCACAGTATATATTTGTTGGAGCTTCCATCCCAGACCAGCTTCTGATCAAAGCTTAGAGCCAGGTCTGCCCTGCCATGACATTTAGTCTTTAAGTTGCATTTCCATGCACTAGGATAAGCCTTGTAACCACTCAATTGTGCTCCACTGTCCAAAGCTGCTGGCACAATAGGGAGAGGGGGGGGGGGGGGGGGGGAATGTTGGGTATGGTGAGCACTGCCCAACATTCAGCACTAACAAAAAGCAGGTAGTAGCATCTACTGGGATATGGTAGCACAGTCATATCTGACTAAGATGTTACTTTTGTACAGTAGTACTATTATTTTTATTATTACTACTACTATTCCAAGCACTTAAAAGATATTTTATTAGTTACTGTGATATCTTACAGTTCCTGACACCTTGTAAACAATAGAATATGAATGGTAACTGAGGCTGGCTCATACAGAACTCAACCATTCAGCACTTGCAAGCAGTGGCTGGCATCAGGAGGCTACTGTTTTACACCGTGGAACTACAGAAACTTTCATAAAGTGATTTGCTCAGACATCTTGCAACTGAATCCTCTCTTGGGCAATGAAGACTCCCTCTGAGCATTGTCTTGATAATAAAATACCTACAACTTGTGAGAAAACATGGCCTAATGTCAACCAGTCTTGATTGTGCTGTACAAAATCATGACCTGGATACATGCTAATGTGCCTGTCTGTTGATGTTGAGTTCTAGTATCATCCTGGCAGGCTCAGCTGGTTTCTGAGCTGGGAGAGAGGAAAGGAGAGCTATGCTACAGCTTCCATGGAGATGGCGCTTTGGTGCTGGGACGTGTCAAAGTCTCTAAACCAACTCATCCTATAAAAGCCTGCTCTTTGTAGAGCTGAAACCACCTGAATGTCAGTTCTAGACTTAAGAGCTGAAACCACCTGAATGTCAACTCTAGACTTGAAACTCAGTCTTTCAGTGGATTCACAACCAACCAGTGAAGAGGATTCACAACCAACTAGTGAAGAGAATTCACAACCAACCAGTGAAGATGATTCACAACCAACTAGTGAAGATGATTCACAACCAACTAGTGAAGATGATTCACAACCAACTAGTGAAGAGAATTCACAACCAACTAGTGAAGAGAATTCACAACCAACCAGTGAAGATGATTCACAACCAACTAGTGAAGAGAATTCACAACCAACCAGTGAAGATGATTCACAATCAACTAGTGAAGAGGATTCACAACCAACTAGTGAAGAGGATTCACAACCAACTAGTGAAGAGGGTTGCATTTTAAAATAAAGTTCTTAAAATAAAGGAATGTCTAATCATGTTTGACAAGCTAATCTCATCATTGTTAATTGTAACATCAGTTTCAACTTCTCAGACAGGGCCCATTAGGCTTTTCGTGCCTTACAAGCGTAGGAAGAAGGATCTAGAGCCTGAACCAGTGATGTCACCAAACAAGAAGACACGCCTGCCATCAGTGTCAGTGAAATCACCAATAGCTTCACAGATGGGAATGGCCGTTCCTAAACTTGAAGTTGATCAAAGTAAGGTCATGTTTATGTTCTTGGTAAATTTCGTTATTTTGATCTTCCATTTTTGTTTTTAGAGGAGCACAAGCCTGAGGAGTTGGAATGCCTAACCTCATGCTTTGTGGGTCACCTCTCTTCTTCCTGAGTAAAATGAAAGATTTATGTGTTGAGTTAAGAACAAACATCACTGCACTCAGGACATTCCCATTCGTGCTCCGTCCCCTCGTTCAACAGCCAACGAAGAGTCATACAACTAATCGTTCCCACTGCTATCTGATTAAAAGTTCTCCTGGTCTTCCCTTTTGAAATTCTTCCAGAACCCTTGCCGATCCCCCGCTATCTTATTCTTTCCACATATGGGTTCTCAATCTGTTCTCCCACCTTCTCCACCTGGCCCCACAAGCGCACGACCACCTCCCCTTTGTCCATAGACAATCTGCCATGAAGAGGTGCATTTCCTGCTAGCCTATCAGCCTGTTCATTTCCCTGCACTCCTGCATGGCCAGGGCAAAATATCCATACAATTCTCCAATCTGTGACCTCTGAAGCGACGATAGCCATTCCACATGAAACATTCCTTTCTCCACCTTACTAAGCATACATACTCTTTGAATCCATAATGAATACAATGTGTTTTGCAGTAGTCTCCTCTAGCCAACGGAATGCCACTGCCTCCACCTCCATTCTTATGCTGGAAGTCGTAGTCTCATATATATGGAAAGGGAAATAAAATCCTCACTTGTATACACTGACCATTATTCCAAAACCCTCTCAGCATACACCACAAAGACATGCTGAAATTATAGTTTCATTTAGTTGAAGTTTATTGTTTATCTAGTTATTCTGAAAGATTCTTCTTTTGGTTTTAGGCAGGCATGGTTCATGCAGAAGTGGCAAGCTTTAATGAAAAAATCAAAGATTGTGAGCATCCATTAGATATTTTCCCCAGGGCATGCTGGGGTATTGGGAAACGAGCAGACAGACAAATTTGCTGGATCTGTACTGCTGGGTGGTGTTCTGGTGCACATTAAGACATATGTGGGCAGGCCCATCGGGATCATGTGTATAGTCTGGAAGAACAGATACAGCATCATTGCCTAGAGAGAATGGTGCTGGAAGAACAGATACAGCATCATTGCCTAGAGAGAATGGTGCTGGAAGAAAAGATACATCATTATTGCCTAGAGATAATGGTGATGGAAGAACAGATACAGCATCATTGCCTAGAGATAATGGTGCTGGAAGAACAGATACAGCATCATTGCCTAGAGAGAATGGTGATGGAAGAACAGATACAGCATCATTGCCTAGAGAGAACGGTGCTGGAAGAACAGATGGTGCGGTAAGGAGTCGCCAGCGGCTCTCCATCCATCCATCATGTGCCATGCCGATAACCGTGGGCAGTCATGTTCTGCCATCTCACTCGATCACCAGAGTCGTAGATCAGCTCCGTGTTCCTGTCTCGACCAAGCCATCCAGGTATTTACTTCTCTGTAAGTTCTTCAAGTCATTTCTTCTCATAACATGCCCAAAAAATTTTGGCTGTCTGCGTCTAATGACTCTAATCAGTTTACGATCTTCATTTGTTTCTTGAAAGAATATTTCATTTGTTTTTCTGTCTGTCCATGGTATTCTTTACATTTTCCTCAGAAACCACATTTCCACAGCCATCAGCTGTTTTTCAGCTTGACTGCTTATTGTCCACGCTTCATATCCATACAGAAGTATAGGTTCTATGTAGCACTTTAACATTCTTTTTCCCATTTCAATTGATACTTTTTATTGGTCAGTATGTTTTTTCATCTTGCAAAAGGCTACCTTCGCAATGGCAATTCTTGCTGTAATCTCTTCAAGGAATCTCCCAAAAGATGTTATGACTGTGCCGAGATAACTGCATCGATTCACTTGCTTAAGAATATGCCCATTTACATCACATTGTGGTATTTCCTCCTTCCCAGTGACGACCATCTGTGTCTTCTATATATTCAATTCCAACCCTAGTCATTCGCTGTGTGTCCTGTTCATTGTCTGCAATCAAGACTATCATCTGCATATCTAATGTTATTGATATATCGTCCCCCAATGTTGATTCCTTCCATATCTTCTATATTTTTCAAAATATTTTCACTGTACATGGAAAAAGATCTGGAGACATTACACATCCCTGACTCACACCTCTTTTAATAGGCTGATATTGACCTACATCGTTATCAATTCTCATGGCAGCTTGTTGTTTCCAATATATGTTTTTTACAAGTCTAAGGTCTTTTCCATCAATTTGTAGATCTTCAAGAAATCCTTATCATGTCGACATGTCTCACTTTATCGAAAGCCTTTGTGTAATGCAAAGATATAGATCTTTGTTTACTTCTATAGAACACTCAATTACTGTTCTCAGTATATACACAGCATTTACTGTGCCCTTGCCTTCTAGAAACCCACATTGTTCTCCTATTTCGGGTTGTATTTTCTTCCTAACTCTTTGCATGATAATTCTCAGCAGAATCTTCATGATGTGGCTCATTATACTAATTGTTCGATGTTGATCGCATTCCAAGGCGCCTGATTTCTTCGGGATTGCAATAAATATAGAATTACATAATTCAGGAGGTATATCTCCAGTATCGTATTGTATAATATATACAGCATTCTGGTGACTTGGTCTATTCCATATTCTTCTAAAGCGTTGATTATTTCTATTGTGATGTTATTTGTACCCGGGGTCTTGCCAGTTTTCATATGGTTAAGAGAATTCTGAACTTCCATCTTCAAAATTGATGGTCCTTCATTATTATTCCGATGATCATATTGTTCTTCTCTTGTATTATCATAAAGGTCTTTCACATAATCTGACCACGCATGTAAAATCTGATCTTTTTTTCTATTATGATTTTGCCATCGTTGGTTTTTAGGCAACCTGTTGATGTGTGGGTTCTATTGTACATTAATTTGGTATCCCAGGTGTTGTGTTGGTTTTCAATTTCCCAGCAATTTTCCTCAAGTATTTGCAGCAAAGAACCTCAATGGCTCGGAATGCTGAAGAAGAAGAAGAAGAAGAATGTTTCTTTTGCCTCTTTGCATAGCTTCCTAATTTTTCTGTGAATCTCTTCAGAGGCTCTGGCCAACACTTAATACTCCGATGAAAGGCGAAACAAACACATCAAATTGAAACTGGTACCATTAGTATTGGGATTCTTTGCTGGTTGTTGAAGATGATGTAGGCGTATGGGAATGTTCCAAATGCTGTAATATGGGTCCTTGATGCTACTCAACTAAGTTCAAATGTTTGTGGCATTTAATTGTGAAAACAACAAAGGTATTATTAAAAACAATATACATGCACATTACACATTCATTAAACATGTGACTCTGTAAAGCCTGAACTGTTTACAGTAATGTTTACCATTGTACATCTTGTTTACCAAATTGTACATGACAGCAACCCAAGTGATGGTTCCAGTGGGTGCTGGTTCGGGTGCTATAGCCACCACTGCTACTGTCCAGAGTCTGTCCTTGCGGCATGCACCAGAGAGTAAAGGGGAGATGGTGCACATAGTGGCCACTGATGCTCAAGGAAATCTGGTCGCTGGAGGTGAGTGCAAAATCCTCAGATTTGATGCGTTGATTTCTGAATGCACTAATGCTGTCATTGGAGTCATGGGATTTACATAATATGTTGTTGCAGAACAGAAAGTGGTTTGCTCTGATACTTTGCAGCTGAATCTTTTAAGACTGATGATTGTCAGCTTTATGCCTGCATTTTTCAAGTTATGTTTGTTAATTCAGCTTTAACCCTTTACAAGGCATAGCGTCCGTTACCGGCCGGTCTCTAAATACGAGCGTAACGTCCGATTCGGCCGATACTATTATGCATTGTAAAAACGCGATCTCTCGGCTTTCCGACACTTCCGTCGGCTACTTTCACTTTCGCCCATAGCTTGACAACGTGGCCGCCATTTGTAAACGCGCTACAATGACTTTGAACAGACTTTTACGGACTTGTTTTGATAGTTTTTGGGAGTTTTACGCTGTTTTTCAAAATGGATTTCGGCGATTCTTCAAGTGATAGCCGAGATTTCGCTCTGTTCAATTTAAATGACATTAAAGGGCACGAAGTTGATTATTAATCAGAGCTAGATATCAGTGCAAAGCGTTACTTTGCATTAGCAGTCATGAGTCGGACTTTAAAGAAAGTGATTATGATTCTGAAAATGTGTTTGTAAATTGCCGTATAGATGACGAAAAATCACAAACAACATGCCGTATTTCGTAAATATTTGTGTTCATATATGGATTACCGGCAACAATCACGTGAGTAACATATTCTGCATGCTTTTCCCTTCATTGTGTTGTTTATTTAACTAAAATCGGTTGACTAACACCTTATTTGTGATGTTTTTACTAACGCGACCCGAAATTTTTACAGAACCTGAAAAAATCTTGCCCGTTCAGGGCTACAAAATGGACAAGCGTCTGCCCTGTAAAGGGTTAAGTAATTGGTTGAACCATATATTTTCATATGTCCATCCAATATCTTCACAACTAAATAGCTATCTGCAGCTGATACCTTAATAACCTTCTAAAGGAAAGCATACATTACAATGAAATGTGTGCATTTTCAGAAGATCCCAAATTAGTTTTGTTAATAGTTTGGTTAATAGCTAGCATTGTATCTTTTCCTGTAGGATATTGTACATTTCTTAAGTTTTTATTGTCTTGATCGTGGTAATATTTAGCAACCAATGGCAGGCAAGTCACACAGTAAAAGTTTATATTTAACAAATGTTCTGATTAAAATAACTTTATAGCAGTGATTAGCCAGCTGCAGTTACTTAGAATATCAACATTAAAACATGTTACTTAGATAATATGGGAAGTAGAAGCTGTGTGGTGGGAAAATTAGTGTTACATACTGTAGTATTTGTGGTTGTTTCCTGTAAAGTGTAAATGCTTCTGAGGCCAGTGAATGCATGAGTCAGGTCATGAATTGTTTCTGTGAGGAGCGGCATGTTGTTAACTACCCTGATCTTTGCTGATAGCTGTTGAACATCAGTTCCTCACTGTAGATGACTGGATTTGATCTGTCATTTATTCCATTATAGAACTGAAAATAGCTGCAAGTTGCACATTGTTTATTTTTTATCATGGACTCTTGAATTAAAAACTGGTTCTCTCAACATCTTAGTGACAGGCTACCTAAAATTGT
Source organism: Cepaea nemoralis (assembly GCA_014155875.1). Classification (NCBI taxonomy): domain Eukaryota; kingdom Metazoa; phylum Mollusca; class Gastropoda; order Stylommatophora; family Helicidae; genus Cepaea; species Cepaea nemoralis. The sequence continues at coordinate 44,468 of JACEFZ010027629.1, read as the reverse complement.
TGTATATCATGAACCACTTGAAATGCTCCTGAATTTCCCCACATTGACCTTACTGTTTATAAAGAATCAGCATTATAGCACTTTGCGCAAATGAACAGCATATAGATTTTCCATGTTTTCAGTAAATGTAGTAAGATGTGGATCAGTGGTTTTCAACCGGTGAGGAATCCCCCCTCTGCTGTGTGTCCACCGTGGCGAGGTAGAGAGGCTTGAGTGTTCCAATGACCCCAAGAGCTATGCTGACGGTAGCACAGCTACTGGTAGGGTCACCCATGTTGGACAGGTCAAGGGAGAGGAACCAGACCAAGCAGCACACAAACCTGCTGCCTTGTAGGTAGACTGGGGACAGTCAAAGGCTAGGGAAAGCACCCCGAAAAATGCTTGTCGAAATCGGATGTACTGAGCCACAGGCTTGACAAAGCAGTGCAATGTAACTTAATTCATGATGTCACAAATTAAAATTAATCATTATGGTGCTAATCCCATGAAGTCCCATCAGGCGGTGATAATACCTGTCCCCCTGCCTCGAGGGGGTCCACCCATGACTACTGGTGGTCACCTTCCCCTGTGCTCTGGAGTCAAGGCACAGAGGAGCAGGTTAAGAGCTATTGACCAAACACCCCGGACACTCAGCATACTACAGTGGAATACTGAAGGAGTTTATAACAAGAAAGTCTCCCTAACAAAGCGTCTTCATAAAGATAGAATAGATGTGGCATGCATTCAAGAGACACACCTCAACGCCAATCGCAGATTCTCAGTCAGAGGATATCAGGCCACACGTAACGACCACGAAGGACACAAAGGAGAGAGTTCTAATACATACCCGAATTACAATACCTTGCAGCGAAGTATCTGTGATCTCTGACACCAAACGGAAATTATAGGTGTTAATATAATGATAAAGGACGTGAAAATAAGAATCTAAAATCTGTATAGCCCAGCAGATAAGGACCTTACACTCTCAAACATGAAAATAACTGACACAAACTGCATTATTGTCGGAGACTTTAATAGCCGTTCAGAAAGACGGGGATACCCAGATACTGACAAAAGAGGAGATGAAGTGGAGGACTGGGAAATAGACTCAAATCTCCATCTACTCAACAAAGCAGATGACACACCGAGCTTCTACTCCAGAAGATGGTTTACCACTTCTACTCCAGACTTAGCTTTCTGCACAGGAGACATTCTCCACAAATTCAATCACCATGTGCTTGACCAATTAGCAGGTAGTGACCACAGACCAATCAGGCTTGTAATGAATATGGAGTATGTACCACAGGAGCAAAAGCCTTTGCCCCGCTGGAATTACAAATGAGCAGATTGGGACAGATGTGCCATACTAATGGACAAATATTGTGAAAACATAAATACATGATATGGCAACAAGAAGCAAATGATGGAAAGTCTAAACAGAGCAATAATACAGGCAGCCACTGAGTCTATTCCAAGAGGAACGAGGAAAAATTACAAACCATACTGAACTGAAGAACTACAAATTTTGGAGGACAGAGTTGAAGATGCCAGGAAGACAGCAGAGAGAGAACAAACAACTAAAGCGAACATCTCTCTCAAAGCCATCTCAGCAAAATATAAAAGAACAGTAAATCAAACAACAAGAGATTATTGGAGGGAAAAAACAGAAAACCTGAACTTTGACCAGGATGGAAACAAACTATGGAAACTAGTTAGTTAGTTAGTCGAGGTTCCAACTTCATGGCAATGGGTTGTCCCCATTATGCTCCATTCCCATGCCAGCAAATATCACACAAAATGCTCCCCACTGTCCAGTGTGAAAAGTCGAATAGACAGCAGTCTCGGCAATCCACCAGCCCGCACAGGTACACTGTGCATAATACCGCCGTCAGAATGCCAACACAAAATTCATCCACGAATACCAGTTCATCGTCGCTGGACTGGGCAGTCACCAGAAAGGCCTCATTGACCCGGGTTTTCTCACATGGCTCGGTCTCTTACCGCAGGGCAACCAGCCGACAGTCGCACAAAGCACGAACTCCGCAGCTTCCACGCAGACTCCCAGGAGTCTCCCGAAAAATGCACTCGTGAATTGAAAGGGCAAAACAGTCAATTCAGCAACTGCTGGTAGCCATTGTTTCGAACATGCAGGTCACTGTACAGGACAGATGTAAAAGCATTCCACGTGAATTTCACAGCTCACGGTGTCGCCCACGCACTCACTCAGTAGCAGGGCGACGGAACCATGTACTACCAGTCCAACATGAGGAAAATGCAATTGCAAACCGTAGCCACAAGCATAAACAGGCCACAGGTCCCAACGGTTCAATGCCTAACTGCCATGCTGGCGACCGGAAGTTTCTATGGAAACTAGTGAAAGCCATGAAGAACCTAGAAACAAATAACAATTAAACAAGGAAATGCCTTGCTTACAGGAAGAAAGGCTGCAAATGCACTACTGGAACACTATGCCAGTGCAAACCACATTGATATTACAGCCGAACAAAAGAAGGCAATCAAAGATAAACAGATACATCATAGTAATACAGAGACCCCGGAAAGCTTAACCCGGTCAACAAATGCCCGCAGAAGTCGGATGTGTCGGCCTAACGGCACAAGAACACAGCTCTGCTGGAAACAGGCACAATGCAATCACGTCCGAAAAAAACTCCTTATGAACGAAGAAGAAGATCGCGTTAATACAAGAACCGATTACTTGATTTTGTTTTTCCCTCCATAATTTACATGTTCCCTCCATAGCTTGTCCATGGACAGAGAATCAGACAATTTATTGCTCTGGTGACTTATCTAACAACTCCAAATCTGCAGTGATCATAGCCACCTCCACCATCATACTTAAGTTTATAGGCTGCACACTGAATGGGCAGTGTATGCCATTATACTTGTCAATAACTGCATGTCTTGCTGCATCTTTCCACATATGACCATGTGGTCACCCACCTTCTACTTATTGTGTGCATATACATTTTGTCTACTCCTACCAGGCTCAGCGAAAGTTATCACATGCCATTCAGCATCAGACAGACTATGTTGACCTCAAAATTTATGCCGTACCTACACTAATTTTGTGTTACCCCACAAGAGACATGTTGGGTTATTCTCACATTTCTCTGTCGGAAGTTAAATATTGAAATCAACTTTGTGCATTCTTTGTTGAAAGTTTTAACATGCATTTGCTCCTTAGTATTCTGAACCACATAAGACTTGTTTTGGTCATATATTCTGGATCTTCCATCTTTGACCTCTCATGTTTTCATTACAGCATTTCACTGCAAGGCATCTGTGATTAACATTAAGTCTCAGGTTCAAAATATTCAACAGGTCACATAAATCTGATATCACCCAATAATGGCCATTCTGTTGACTCTATTAATGTGACAAACCAATACCATTGATGAAACAAGTGTTGTTGCTTCATGACTTCTGCACATATTATATGGAGTGTTTGTATTTTATAGTACTCCTTAACTCATTAATTTGGCTTCAGCATTCAAAGCATTGGCGATGTATGGTTCCACATTGTAGTTAAGTTATCTGAGCAGATGACAGCACATTATCTTTCAATCACTCTTTCTGTCATGTGGAAGCATACATTGATTACCTGTTTCATTCATACTTTAGTACTTTAAGCTTAAGATTGCTTTGTATCTTTTACTTTACTGTGTAGTTTTTAGACATCTTAATATTCTATAGCATGCTCAGAATTCATCATTGAAGAATATGTGCTGATATAAAATCCATCAGTAGTTTAGTTTGACTTCAATTCTTCAGATGCTGTGGTGATGACTCCAATAACTTTAGCCCAAGGCCCCCAGAAAACTGGAAGCCAGATTATAACAATGGATGTTCTGGAGCAGAAGAACTGGTGGCAGCTAGAGGAAGTATGTTTTCAGACTAGTTGGGATGCCTTGAGATCAAGACATTCTCTCACATTGTTTGCATGAGCTCAGATTTTCTAATTTACCCCAGCTGCAACCATACATCAATAGTTCCTTGTAAAATTACATTGTTATCCTTATAATTAGCTTTGTTCTTTATTAATAACTTGTTGATATGAGCTGTAGTAGCATAGTGGTTGACCAGTGCAGTGGCCAAGGATTCAGTGCCAACAAGTGACAGGAATCATCTTCAAACAGTTTATCTCTGGATACACAGAAATATCAATTGGGGAAGCCTTTGAGGCCACTAAAACAGTGTATTGTTTGGCACTCATGGAAGTAGAAGAAGTGTTTCAACTAAGGTGCTCTTACAACCAACAGATCTGCTCTCTCATATGGCCTGGACAATATATTCATGCAGCTCCTTGTCACAGGTGTCTATACTTGGTACCCATTTATGCTATAACTTGTCCATGGACAGAGAATCAGACATTATATCTGCAGAGATCACAGCCACCTCCACCATAACTTGTCTAAAACTAGAGGACTCACTAGTTAACATACAATTTTAGAGTTATAGTTACTGGCCAGGATTCAGTCCTGTCACCTCGAAATGATGACCACCTAGCTGCAGAAACACGCGTAGTTCATTCAACACATGACCAACTAGACACCCCTGGCAAAGATGTCTTCATTAGCCAGATCTATCATCCACCTGAACCCACAACTATGGAATATGGACAGAATTTGTATCTAACCATCCAACTTTTCTGCTCTGACCTCAGTATATACAGTGCAAACCGCTTAAGGTGATCTAGGATGTGGTGAATTTCTGTTGTGAAGAATATTATTGTATTGTACATTGTAAATGCATTAGCTTGAACTCTTATAAGAGGAATGTCTAATAAGAGAACTATTTCTTGGGTCTCAGGTGAGTTCGCCTTATCAGGTCTGTACTGTACTATGAAATACCCTCTCTAGCAATATCATATGTGCCAGAGCTGACACCGGTAAGCTAACAGCAATTAGTATAACTCTATGTCCCTGCTGGTGACCTTTTTGCCCAAAAAGCAAACACACCCAACACCAAAGTTGTTTTAAGAGCACGTCAACAAGTTTACTTGACTTGGCTTGTATTTGATATGATGGTTTCCATTAGTACGATTGTGTGCTTGTTTGTATACATTCCTGCACAGATTGCCAGCCATGCCGGTGTCCTAACTGATGGCAGTGTGTGTTTGTTGTAACACTGTCATATATAACTCATGTGAATATATAACTACCACTTGCATCTGTCTGAGTACACTGTCATACACTCATGTGAATATATAACTACCACTTACATCTGTCTGAGTACACTGTCATACACTCATGTGAATATATAACCACCACTTGCATCTGTCCAAGTACACTGTCATATACACTCATGTGAATATATAACCACCACTTGCATCTGTCCAAGTACACTGTCATATACACTCATGTGAATATATAACTACCACTTGCATCTGTCCGAGCACACTGTCATATACACTCATGTGAATATATAACCACCACTTGCATCTATCCAAGTACACTGTCATATACACTCATGTGAATATATAACTACCACTTGCATCTGTCCGAGCACACTGTCATATACACTCATGTGAATATATAACCACCACTTGCATCTGTCCGAGCACACTGTCATATACACTCATGTGAACATATAACCACCACTTGCATCTGTCCGAGCACACTGTCATATACACTCATGTGAACATATAACCACCCCTTGCATCTGTCCGAGTACACTGTCATATACACTCATGTGAACATATAACCACCACTTGCATCTGTCCGAGTACACTGTCATATACACTCATGTGAATATATAACCACCACTTGCATCTGTCCGAGTACACTGTCATATACACTCATGTGAATATATAACTACCACTTGCATCTGTCCGAGTACACTGTCATATACACTCATGTGAATATATAACTACCACTTGCATCTGTCCAAGTACACTGTCATATATACTCATGTGAACATATAACCACCCCTTGCATCTGTCCGAGTACACTGTCATATACACTCATGTGAACATATAACCACCCCTTGCATCTGTCCGAGTACACTGTCATATACACTCATGTGAATATATAACCACCACTTGCATCTGTCCAAGTACACTGTCATATACACTCATGTGAACATATAACACCCTTGCATCTGTCCAACATGTTACACTGTCATATACACTCATTGCATCTTGAGTACACTGTCATCTGCCCAAGTCATGTCAATATACACCACTTGCAATAATCTTGCATCTGTCCAAGTACACTTCATATACATCATGTGAACATATAACCACCCCTTGCATCTGTCCGAGTACACTGTCAATACACTCATGTGAAATATAACACCCTTGCATCTGTCCGAGTACACTGTCATATACACTCATGTGAAATATAACCACCACTTGCATCTGTCCGAGTACACTGTCATATAACTCATGTGAATATATAACCACCACTTGCATCTGTCTGAGTACACTGTCATATACACTCATGTGAATATATTTACCACCCACTTACATCTGTCCTGAGTACACTGTCATATACACTCATTTGTGAATATATTACCAACCACTTACATCTGTCTGAGTACACTGTCATATACACTCATGATGAATATATTACCCACCCCTTGCAGCTGTTGAGTCCGACTGTCATACACTCATGTGCTATATAACCCACACTTACATGGAAATACATTCATGAATAACCACCACTTGCATCTTTTGCTGAGTACACTGTCATACACTCATGTGAATATATAACCACCACCTTGCATCTGTCTGAGTACACTGTCATATACACTCATGTGAATCTTACCACCCACTTTCATCTGTCTGAGTACACTGTCATACACTCATGTGAATATATTACCACCACTTGCATCTGTCTGAGTACACTGTCACCTATAACACTCATGCTGAATATATTACCACCACTTGCATCTGTCTGAGTACACTGTCATATACCACTCATAGTTAAATATATTCACCACACTTGCATCTGTCTGAGTACAATTTCATATTACACTCATGTGAATATATTACCACCACTTACATCTGTCGAGTACACTGTCATATTACAACTCATGTGGCATATATTACCACCACTTACATCTGTTCGAGTACAACTGTTCATATACACTCATGTGAATATTATTAACCACCACTTGCATCCTGTCCTGAGTACACTGTTTCATTACCACTCATGTGAATCATATAAACCACCACTTGCATCTGTCTGAGTACACTGTCCTATACACTCATGTGAATATATTACCCACCACTTACATCTGTCTGAGTACACTGTCATATACACTCATGTGAATATATTACCACCACTTGCATCTGTCTGAGTACACTGTCATATACATCATGTGAATATATTACCACCACTTGCATCTGTCTGAGTACACTGTCATATACACTATGTGAATATATTACCACCACTTGCATCTGTCTGAGTACACTGTCATATACACTCATGTGAATATATTACCACCACTTGCATCTGTCTGAGTACACTGTCATATACACTCATGTGAATATATTACCACCACTTACATCTGTCCGAGTACACTGTCATATACACTCATGTGAATATATTACCACCACTTGCATCTGTCCGAGTACACTGTCATATACACTCATGTGAATATATAACCACCACTTGCATCTGTCTGAGTACACTGTCATATCACTCATGTGAATATATAACCACCACTTGCATCTGTCCGAGCACAGTCATATACACTCATGTGAATATATAACCACCACTTACATCTGTCCAAGTACACTGTCATATACACTCATGTGAATATATAACCACCACTTACATCTGTCCGAGTACACTGTCATATACACTCATGTGAATATATAACCACCACTTGCATCTGTCCGAGTACACTGTCATATACACTCATGTGAATATATAACCACCACTTACATCTGTCCGAGTACACTGTCATATACACTCATGTGAATATATAACCAGCACTTACATCTGTCCCAGTACCTTGTGCGTGGGCACTGTGTTGTAGAGCTGTCCATTCCCTAGAGAAACTCTGAAACAAGTGCAATGTGCAAGACCACTACTGCAGCTGCACATCTGTGGAGATGTCAGCACTGGCTGGGATGAGGTGTCAGCTGCTAGTGTTTCAAGCTGCTAGTGTTTCAAGCTGGTAGTGTTTCAAGCTGGTAGTGTTTCAAGCTGCTAGTGTTTCAAGCTGCTAGTGTTTCAAGCTGGTAGTGTTTCCTCACTTATTTCAGCTTGTGTTGCTTATTTGGATGATTACTAGTTGATCATTATCTCTGTAGGAAGAAAGAGTTGCTGTTGATATCCACTTGACAAAAAGCTATGCCTATTTAAGGCAGTGAGGCAGAGTGCAGCTTTTTTCAAAATTAATCCTGGGGCCGTAACTGCTATATTTTATTATAGGAAGAAACAAGTATTCTTCATGAATGCAGATGTATGAAAAACTGTTTGGTATATATTCACATTTTTGAAGTTATTAGTTTTCTTGTGCATAATATATTGTTTTGATGTGAGGCATATATAGGATGTCTATGAAATATCCTTTGTCTTGTCATTTGTACAACATTTATTACTGACAGCTTGTGGTGGTTCATAAGATAACAGTAGTCTGACACTCGTATATGTATTTGCTAATGTGGCATTACTAGCTTTCCACACATCATCTAGTATTATGTGACCTGTCTGTATTACATGTCAGGTTTGTAGCAAAGAATATATACTGCTACGGTGTCTGTGTATGTACAGCTGAATCTTTAATCAAGAAATAGGGTGGAACTTCACCTGTAAAGTCAATAATGCAAACACTTTCAGCATTACTCATTTTTCTTAATTCTTCTTTTGCTTGAACCACATAAGGTAGGCACTCCACATGAGGTGTACGGGGTACGTAGTGCTAGCCCCATATGTTTAGGTGTTTAGTGCTTGTGAGTGTTGTTTTGGGCTGCCATAATAAAATATATCTGTTGTTGGATTGCATTGCAGGGAAAGCCATCTCATTTCTTCAACAGTGATACCTGTTTCAGACATGGGCCCCTTCTCTAGATTATTAGCTACTTCATGTAATTTGAAGACTGTATGGCCAGGTGCCAAGTATATTTACCAATCTGTTACATCCAGGTTCATTCATTTGTTGACATTTATTTAAAAACACTATTGATTCCTTGTAAAAAGCATTGTAGTCAGTCATTGTGAACTATGCATATTGTGTATTAACAGTATTTACTTCTTGTTTGTTGCTGTCTAGATGGCTAACAATTTGTTACAACAAGCTCAACAACTGAAAATAATGATAGAACAAGTAAAACAACAGAGCCTGCTTGCAAAGGACAATGCTTTGCAACAACAGAGAATGCAGATGGAGAAAGAGAAACAAGATGTACGTGTGTTTATGAGATAAATCATCTGACCTAGCACTTGTTTCCATGAACAAGCAATTTATTGTAGGCAGTAATTGCTCTTTGCTCTAATAATTCTTTATAAGAAAGACCCATGAGATCTGGATTTATTCTGTATTTATTCTCAAAGAAGGTCACGACAAAGCACTGCCCATCATTCTGACAGAGGCCTTCGCTAACTTAACCCACACTACCTTGAATAAAGCCAAATTGATCCTAACCTTTCATCCTCACAGCTTGGCTGTTTCCAAAAACCTCCAGCTCATCATCTGCTCAGATCTTGATGCCCGGACAATCGTTAAAGAGAATCCTATCTTACAAGCAGGCTTTGATGTACATCTGGATATCTAGCCAATTCTTAAAGAGAATCCTACCATACAAGCTTTCTTTTGATCCACATCTGGATACCCAGCAGATCTTTAAAGAGACTTCTATGTTACAAGCTGACTTTCGTTCTACATGATCAAATGTCGTTGAAATTCCATGTAACTGCACTAAATGGAAACATGTTTTGTTATTCAGACCCCTTTTGGTTAGTTTTCTGAATTATGTTTCAAATTCGGGAACCATTCACATGCCAATCCCAGTCTAGTTTATGCCATCATTTGCAAAATATTAACATGACATTCATTGCTGAAGCCAACACAATGATAGTGTGTCGATTCTGTGAACATGTAATGGACATCCTTAAAGATGCTCCCAAACCAGTCTCTCTCCACTGTCAGCAGCACCCACCACAAGATAAAGTGGATATTTCTGTCACTGCCTTCAAGTCTTGCCCTGTTGACTACACCACTCATATAACCTTGGACAGTTACATAAATAAAAACATATAGTAAGTATTGTTTGGCGTTCATGTGAGAAGAAGAAGGAAGTAGAGACTAGAGTAGAGGACGCACTATACAACATAAAATTTGAAAGCTATAGTTACCAACTGGGATTTGAACCTGTCACCTCCAAATGTCGGCGGAGCCTCGCTGCAGGAACAAGTGTACTTCGATGCATGACTAACTCCATAAAAAGTGTCTTCATTAGTCATGTCTTTCATACACATGAACCTACAACTATGGAATACGGACAGAATTTGTATCAAACCATAGAAATTGCTTGCTTGCTTGAAAAAACAAAAATTCAAAATTCGGCATCGTTCAACCCACTTCTTTGTTGAGGTCCGTGGTTTTTGTGGGTTTATTCACCCTGATTCTTGTCTTTTGTGCTCTAACGAGTTGGTCCTGACTCGGACACAGGTTATATCGACTTTTGTGTCTGTGACGTCAGCTGGGGGGTTGGTCGGCAGCTGTCTTTCGTGCCCGTCTCCTCTGGTGGTTTCTTTTGTTAGTGAAGGCTCCTGGCTTGACTGGTTGTAGTCCTTAAAAGGACTTTTTATTTGGTCTTTTTGCCTCCTTTTTTGTGTATTGCCTGTAGAAGCTATTTCTGTGTTCATTTTCTTCCTTGCACCGGTTGTCTCTTTCGATGAGTTTCTCTTGCCTTTCGATTTCTTCCTCCGTGGTCAGCCATGGGATGATCTCTCCGCCTTCTATATAATACGGCTCATTGTGTTCGTCATAGTTTATATCTGGGTATTTTACAGGGGTCTGGTGGTGCCTTGGTTTCCCCTTGGATTTCTTGTTTTCTTTTTCTTCCTTGCGCCTGAGTTTCTCTTTCTTGAGTTCCAATTTTCTGTCTATTTCTGCTATATCCGCCCAGGTAAATGGTCAGGGTGACGAGGTGTCCTCAATGCCATCGTCGTGGTACTCATCTCGGTTTTCTTCAGATGTCTGGCAGGATCCCCTTGAGTTTCTTGGGCGTCGTGGTCGGGCTGCTGGCTTTTGTTTGCGGTCTCGGTTCAGTCTTTTGTTGGATTTCATCTTGCAGCTTCTCTGTTGTCTTTTCCGTGGCTTCTGTTGGTTTGTTTTGGGTTATCTTCCTTTCAGTTCTTAGTATTTCTCTCTCTGCTTTTATTGCTTGTAGGATCTCTTCATTCTTCTTTGTCGTCTGTGCCATATGTCACCTTTTGTTTGATGTTTTGTTGGATCTCCTTTATTTCCGCCAGTAGTTTTTCGTTGTCGCTGGTCGGAGTCAGCATCAGCGATGCCTTGACTTGTTTCTTCAACTCGTCTATCTGGTTTTGCAGTTGATCTCTTTCAGCTTTTGATATACCCATGGCCCCTCCGCATTGCTTCCTTGAATATTGTCTCTGTGGTAATTGCGATCTTTAAGGCGTCTCTGTGTCTTTGCAGGTACGGACAGCCCAAGTATCTTGCTCCATGTTTGCCCAGGCAGTTGGCGCACTTTCTCTTGTTGTTGGGTGCTCGGAAGTCCGTGTCCTGTTTGGCCAGCGGACACTCCTTGAAGGCGTGGTGATCAGCGCAGTATCGGCAGATTTCTGTCTTACTGCGACATGTTGCTCTGCTGTGTCCGCCCTCTGGCATCTAGAACATTGAGTGATTCTTGGTATGAATCCTTCCGGCTGTTGTATTTTATGGTTTATCGATACTTGGCTTGGTAGGCCTATATCTTTGCCCTCAGTTGTCACCACCGCAAGCGTAGTAGGAATCTTTGAGTAAGATTCGGATCAAGATTCGGATGTTGATATTCTCTTCTTGCAGCTGCATCGTGATTTGTTCGTCTGACAGCTCCACTTGAATACGCTTGACAACCCACTTGATTGTCGGTGAGTCTGTGTTTCCGACTCTGGTGTCTTTCTCCTCTCTCTGCTTCTCAGTAGGTTTGGCTCTTGTTTGTGGTGGGTTGTCGTCGTCCTTCCTCGTGGTAGCTTACGTTAGAGGTTGCTTGAGGTTCCTGTTTTTGCTGCAGCTCGCAGGTAGATTCTCTCCGCTCTTTCTTGTCGGCTCCCACGCTGCACATCTTGGATGCCACGTGTCTTTTGGTGTTCTTGCAACATGCCATTTTCCCCCGTATCAGGTTGCTAGATTTGTTCAGGTGACTTGTCTTGATAGCACTCGCAAATGCGAGGTTCTAATACTGTACACGTATAACACAGGAAATCAATTGAGGAACCCATTGAGGCCGCTGAAACAGTTACATAAATAAACACATATAGTATTGTTTAGCGCTCACATAAGGAGAAGAAATGTTTGTTAATACTTGACACAGCATTACGGTCCGATGTGTTTGTGTGTTTATTTGACCTACGCTGGTTTAATATAAATTATGAGACCTATGGTGCTATCTCTATGGTTTAATACGAATTCTATTCGTATTCCATAGTTGAAGGTTCATGTGTATGAAAGACATGACTAATGAAGACACTTTTTATGGAGTGTCTAGTTGGTCATGCGTCGAAGTACACTTGTTACTGCAGCGAGGCGCCGTCGCCATTTGTAGGTGACAGATTTGAATATCAATCGGTAACTATAGCTATCAAATTTTATCTTGTCTAGTGTGTCCTCTAGTCTCTACTTCCTTCTCTCCTTCTGTGAGCGCCAAACAATACCATATGTGTTTATTTATATAACTGTCTCAACGGGTTCCCCAAATGATATAATCTTGGAGAATTACTTCAGTCACAAAGTGGGAATTCTCTACACAATGGGTTAATATCCAAAATATGTTCATCTGATCCATGTCTATTCCTTATCCATCCTTTTAACCGTATATGTATGCATAGATGTACATTTTTAGTGTCTGTTATGTTCATTTTCCGTATTTTACGGAGTATAAGACGCACTTTTTTCTTCAAAAAATTGCCTCCAAACTTCAGGTGCGTCTTATACTCAAAATGAATATAAAATTTTGTTTTAAAATTGCTTAAAAATTAAGGTGCGTCTTATAGTCCGTAGCGTCTTATAGTCCGTAAAATACGGTATGTGTGTGTATATATACACAGATAGATTTTTTTATGCATGAATCAGTGATATACTGCACATACATGGGTACACTGTTGCATGTACTTATCCATTAGGCACAATTGAACGTTTTTTTTTAAAAACTCCTGTTTCCTACCTTTCTAATGTCACTTTTATCCTTCCTGTGTCATTTCATTACTTGGACAGTTTCTTTTTTTATTATTATTTTGTTGAGATATTTGGATTACTTATTTGTGGATTGTGACATTTCCGGTTTTTTTCTTCTCTATTTTTCTGTTTTTTGTTTTTTGATAGAAATCAAAATTTCTCTTAACTGTGCCTCTTTCATTGGGGGAATTTTCTAGTAATTTTTTGAGTGTATTTTTTATACAGTTCGCTCTTTCGTGGTGTGGTCCTGGGAGAAGAAAACACATGCTGAAATAAAATTATATGTGGATTTTTGTGTGTGAGATAACATTCCCTATTATCAGTGTTGCTCGGCATGAGGCTTCTTAGGTACTTGTAATTTACATCCCCAAGTCAAGGACGAGAAGTCAACAATTTAGCCTGGCTGTCATGAGTAGGAATTGAACCCCTCAACCTGGCCATCAGCACACCAGAAGTTCTAAGAGCAAGTGCTCTTTATCCATTCAGCCATGCTGACCTCCGCAATTACTGTTGATTTCTGGTTGATTTTCTTGTGTGGCTTGTTCCTGGTTAGCCACAATTCATGTAAATATCGGTCCAAAATATTAATTTTATTTATTCCAAGCTTGATTGTAAATTATTGCTATTTTTAAAATATTTGCAATACATTATATTCTGAAATACATAATTTTCATTTTTCTATGTTGACAGTTTTTAAACAAGTTGTAAGCAGCAAATCTGTAATTACAATATCATGTGTTTATGCTGCAGGCACTGAATGCAACTCGAATAGAAGCCCAAATGAATATGTCTCGTGTTGTGATGGCTGAGAGGTCTCAGCGGGACATCATGGTACAGCAAGCTTACTCACAGGCCAGGGCTGAGCTTCAGGAAAAGATGGACACTGTGACTGTTATTTCTGATGACAAGGTTAATACTGTTTGTGCTAGATCAAGCATCACTGTAACCTAATGTTTCTCTCTCTCTCTCATTGTCTCTCTCTCCCTCCCACATATACACCTCATCCCACCCCAATATTTATAAATACCTGAGACTCCCAGTGGTTAGTGTGACTGCCAGCGAAGGCTGGTCTGTGTTCAGTCCCCGTCATCCCAGTGGAAGGCCTACTTTGTTTTCTGACATTTGTGGTTCTGGGGTCAACAAGAACTGGCTAGCAGATCATTTACCGGACAATTGTCTGGGAGGGAAAGGCAGCCATGAAAGAAACTCCCTGTCCTGTCATTGTGCATTACCTAGAATATGTGAAGGCCCAACACTTCACACCACAACAGCATCTACCATATGATTCTCTATATTTGTGGGTGGGTAGGTGGGTTTTTTTTTCCACATTTCAATACATATTCTTAGGGGTTGGTAGAGCATCAGTTATAGTTATGGTCGGTAGGACATGATTAGAGTTGTTCTTAGTATCATGTCAGAGACCGGTAGGATCACTCTTTAGCTTTGCTGAGATCTACCTTATGGAGATCCATTCCTCCAACTGGCATTGAGTTCTCGAGACTCATTTATTTCATTTTGTCTAGGGCCTCGTTGTTATACTAAAGTCCAAGGGTTTGTGCTGTTATGGTAGTTTGTTATAGTACTACCATAATGCAATACAGGTCTTTGGCTTCTTTCTCCTCATTCTAAAACAATAACAACACACTGAATTATGAAAGCACTGCACAGAACACTGCAAGGTTTCATATCTTACCATTTCTCATCTTGTCTATTATATCAATATAAACGCAATTTGCAGACATCCAGTAATTTCATGTGTTTTAATATCTGTCTCACTCAACATTGACATGACGACAATAGTCACTTGCCAGCTCAGGCTTCAATCTGTGCTGTTCCTTTCATGGTCTTTGCCCGATTGACCTTTGTCATGAGTCTTTTTACCTCTTGCGTTAGTCATGTAAGCAGCATGCTGCATGCTCTGACGCAAGCTCATTAGGCTCCTGTCATATGTATATAGGGGAAGGGAAACTTTAGACTTTGAAGGTTGAGAAAAGCTCTAGAAAACTGAGGGGACAGAGGTAGAAAACCTTGAAATTTGAGCACCATAACCAGGAAATCTTAAATGACACATGAACTATTTTCGATTGCCTTTATTTGTTCAAATAAATCTGGTTGTTTTTGGTAAACCATAAGCTCACAATTTATCAGTGATCTGTTTACGTCGTATCCGGAGTGTGTGTGCAGTGAGGCTGATTTAGTACTGATATGTATCGTGCACAGACTGATTAAACTGCCAGGTTGCCAGTTACAACCCAAGTGACTACAAGTGCCCAATTGTAAAAATTGGCTACCATTTGGGAACTGAAACTGATGCAAAATGCAAGTATTATAATAAAGACATCAAGCATGGGTGACAGAGCTGTGTGATTGCATGCACATGGCAACAAACAGTAAGAAATTGCTTCAGCACAAAACACCGGAACCAGTGTTCTTGTTTCAGTAGCAGCTAGACATGAATATTGGTGGACATGAAGCAGATAGATGTGCGTGCTGACATTGGATACACCACACCAGTGCCCTCATAGAACAGCACAATGCAAAGCTGACAACATTCTCCTTCCCCAGAAAAACAAAACTCAGGCACAGAGTTGATTCTGTTGCAATTTGTACAGGTGACCAGGTCAGTCTTCATGAACAATTTGTTCTGGTGACCAGGTCAGTCTTCATGAACAATTTGTACAGGTGACCAGGTCAGTCTTCTTGAACAATTTGTTCTGGTGACCAGGTCAGTCTTCTTGAACAATTTGTACAGGTGACCAGGTAAGTCTTCTTGAACAATTTGTACAGGTGACCAGGTCAGTCTTCATGAACAATTTGTACAGGTGATCAGGTCAGTCTTCATGAACAATTTGTACAGGTGACTAGGTCAGTCTTCATGAACAATTTGTACAGGTGACCAGGTCAGTCTTCTTGAACAATTTGTTCTGGTGACCAGGTCAGTCTTCATGAACAATTTGTACAGGTGACCAGGTCAGTCTTCATGAACAATTTGTACAGGTGACCAGGTCAGTCTTCTTGAACAATTTGTTCTGGTGACCAGGTCAGTCTTCTTGAACAATTTGTTCTGGTGACCAGGTCAGTCTTCATGAACAATTTGTCCTGGTGACCAGGTCAGTCTTCATGAACAATTTGTCCTGGTGACCAGGTCAGTCTTCATGAACAATTTGTTCTGGTGACCAGGTCAGTCTTCATGAACAATTTGTTCTGGTGACCAGGTCAGTCTTCTTGAACAATTTGTTCTGGTGACCAGGTCAGTCTTCTTGAACAATTTGTTCTGGTGACCAGGTCAGTCTTCATGAACAATTTGTACAGGTGACCAGGTCAGTCTTCTTGAACAATTTGTTCTGGTGACCAGGTCAGTCTTCTTGAACAATTTGTTCTGGTGACCAGGTCAGTCTTCATGAACAATTTGTTCTGGTGACCAGGTCAGTCTTCATGAACAATTTGTTCTGGTGACCAGGTCAGTCTTCATGAACAATTTGTACAGGTGACCAGGTCAGTCTTCATGAACAATTTGTACAGGTGACCAGGTCAGTCTTCATGAACAATTTGTACAGGTGACCAGGTCAGTCTTCATGAACAATTTGTTCTGGTGACCAGGTCAGTCTTCATGAACAATTTGTTCTGGTGACCAGGTCAGTCTTCATGAACAATTTGTTCTGGTGACCAGGTCAGTCTTCATGAACAATTTGTTCTTGTGACCAGGTCAGTCTTCATGAACAATTTGTACAGGTGACCAGGTCAGTCTTCTTGAACAATTTGTTCTGGTGACCAGGTCAGTCTTCATGAACAATTGTACAGGTGACCAGGTCTGTCTTCATGAACAATTTGTCCTGGTGACCAGGTCAGTCTTCATGAACAATTGTACAGGTGACCAGGTCAGTCTTCATGAACAATTTGTCCTGGTGACCAGGTCAGTCTTCATGAACAATTTGTACAGGTGACCAGGTCAGTCTTCATGAACAATTTGTACAGGTGACCAGGTCTGTCTTCATGAACAATTTGTTCTGGTGACCAGGTCAGTCTTCATGAACAATTTGTTCTGGTGACCAGGTCAATCTTCATGAACAATTTGTACAGGTGACCAGGTCAGTCTTCATGAACAATTTGTGCACGTCCTTGAGAAACTTGACTCCCACTAGAATAGTGGGTGCCCCATTTTGCAACAAACACTTGTCACCATAGACAGGCAACATTTCCTTATGAATGTAGATAGACATGTTCATGAAGTAGTCAGTGTAAGTTGACTGTTGACTTATTTCTTTTGTTTTAGTGCATTTCTATTTGTTATTAATCCATCTATTTCTGTGTCATTTTGTACTGTCCGTATTCACTATATATTGCAGAAATATGGTCTATCTCATTTATTATATAATGCATTTGCCATTATTCTTACAACTTACATTATGATGTTATGGATTTTATATGTCCTGGTATAGAAGAGTGTATTGATTTCAATATATGTCCGTTCTTTCACAGGTGACTTACAATGTCTCATGGCCATCAGGCACCTCAGGTGCTGGAAACATTACAATGGTCATGGCACAAGAAGATGAAGAGGAGGATAAAGACATGAAAGAAAGATTATCCTAGTATGAGATGTTTGTTATTTTACATGCTTGCCCAGTGTGCTTTTGTCTCTTGCAGATGACCATGTGTACAGGTGACATGAACATATATACAGGTGACATGATTGCATCTTTCTTTGCTGTCTTGAATATGCCAGTTGTTGGGGACCCTTGAGTGTACGTCTTGTATATCCTTGACATCATGTATATCTTTGTGTGTATATATATGTAATCTTCATGAAAGCTACATCTCTGCAGATGATGCTCTGTGATTGTGCTGGCAGTTGTCATCTACTACAACTGTTGGCATGTTGACTGTTGTTGTCTTCACTGATTCATAGTGGTTGCTTATTATGTAACCGTTCAGTTGTTATGTTTGCATTCGCTGTTGTTATATCTGTATCTTATCACTCAGTGATAACATATTCTGTGGACTCCAGTGAGAAAGTGCAAGAAAGGCAGAGCATGTTCACTGTATGTCAGTCAACATGCCATACACCGCCAGGTACTATATAGGCAGTAAATGGCAGTTTGACAGTCACCATGTGCATTATTGAGTGCAGAAAAAAACAACAGCAGTGTGCCCATCCATTTGATTTATATGTGATGACATTTGTGTAAATAATTTGGGCTGTTCTTCATACAGTTTCACATGATGAAAGTCGTATTTATCGTGTTTTTGCACTACAAGTATGAGTAAAGATTTGATTCTGTATGCGCGCGCTTATGTGCATGTGAGTGTGAGAGAGAGATGTAGATGTATCATGATTTGATAATAGTGACATAAACACTACGATGGTGTGGGAATCATATATTGCCTTAAAAACTTAAACATGTAAAGGGCATCAAAGGATCTGCATAGAAAAGATCCTTGTAATGTTAATTTTTCTCTACCAGAGGTAGACTGCTATCCCGGTGCAAGATTGATATTTAGTGAAACATTGGAAATATTCATTGTCATTTGACAAGTGGCCACATATCATAATCACCATTACTGTATAGACTGATTGTTCTTATTGTTTTTTGTTTGTAAAAACGGGAGACTATTTTATATAGAACTATGGATTGTGTTGGTCTACTCGTATTGTGCATTTTTTTATGAATTCATCATGCTTCACTAGAGTAGCTTCTAGAGTCCCTAAATATAGATTCCTCGGTTCTTTTACTAATTGATGGGTTGAAAGGGGGAGATCTATTATAGCTTGTTTAACAGTTGCACATGTGTATGAATAAGGCCTTCAGGATATGTATTTAAAGTGTTTAAGAAAACACAAGTATAGAAATGAGTTAGTTAGATTATCCTCTGCACATCAAACCCCTTTGGTCCATAAGTGCTTGTGTTCCCTCAGCATGTAGCGACCGACATCACCAGTTCTCTTTTGGTTCACTATCCTTCTTTGGCCCCAAATACAGAAGTATTGAAAGTATCAGTGAAACTGTAGGCATCAAGTGTGTGTCTTGGGACAAGAGGAAATAGAGAAGGAAGAACTTTGTTTCATCACAAATAGGCAGCAACAGGTTTGGAGTGAATTTTTCTCACATTTATTGGGACATTATTTTTTCTCTGTATAATTGGGAGATATTGGAGTGAGCTTGTTTATACCAGAAATTTCGGCTTTTATTTCCAAATATAAGTGTTACATGAATGTGTCATCTTTCCTATTGTTTGTTTCTCTTTTTGTATTTATTTGCATTGATTTATTATATCTAAGTTCAGACAAAATGACAATAAAACTATGAATAATGGAAACTCATAACTTGCATAATGTGTTGTTTCAGACTGAAGATAATAGATACTCAGAAATCTTAGGGTTCCGCTGATGGCAAGGGACACAGATAATAGGAAAGCTAACCCTCGTGCAAAATCAGTCTAGTGCAGTCACTTGTAGTAGCAACTATTACTAGTAGTAACAGATGTGTATGGACTGCATTTCAGTTTAAAAGTGGGTGAACAAACAAAACTGCAGTAAGATAGATAGATAGTAAGATCTACTGAATCTTACAATTGGAGTAAGATAGCTAGTGGTAATGTTCACAGAATCTTACAATGTGTAGATAGTGGTAATGTCCACAGAATCTTACAATGTGTAGATAGTGGTAATGTCCACAGAATCTTACAATGTGTAGATAGTGGTAATATCCTCAGAATCTTACAATGTGTAGATAATGGTAATATTCACAGAATCTTACAATGTGTAGATAGTGGTAATATCCACAGAATCTTACAATGTGTAGATAGTGGTAATATCCACAGAATCTTACAATGTGTAGATAGTGGTAATATCCTCAGAATCTTACAATGTGTAGATAGTGGTAATATCCACAGAATCTTACAATGTGTAGATAGTGGTAATATCCACAGAATCTTACAATGTGTAGATAGTGGTAATATCCACAGAATCTTACAATGTGTAGATAGTGGTAATATCCACAGAATCTTACAATGTGTAGATAGTGGTAATATCCACAGAATCTTACAATGTGTAGATAGTGGTAATATCCACAGAATCTTAGTGTTAAAATGAGCAGCATGCCCCAAGTCACAGCGCCAGATTACAATACGTGCACACTGTTGTTGGTATTTCACGTTGAAGCAAACCAAACCCAGGAATGCCAGCTTTGTGACATATTCCTTCTCACAGACCTACAGTAATCAATGAATGTACTCTGCTGCTTGCCTTGTATTTACTGTGTATGTAATTTTATGTGTTTTGTGAATTATTTATGATGTAATCTGCTTCTGATATTACCCTGCACAGACTCTTGATGGGAGCTATACCGTAGAGGGCACAAACATGTTTATACCAGAATGTTCACTGTCTGTGCCTGTAATTGGTTTTCACTGCATTTTGTTGCTGTTCAGCAGGGTTGTTTGTATTTTATACAGGAATTATACGATGAAATGTTTCTATCAGATGTAATAAATATGCTTTCTTAATACAGCTACTTGTTCATTGTTGCTGGATTCTGTAAGCACTCACTGTACATGAAGCAGCAAATCTAATCCACTCCTAACACATAGCAACAATTCTGATCCATTCTGTACATGTAGCAACAATTCTGGTCCACTCTGTACATGTAGCAAGACATCTGATCCACTCTGTACATGTAGCAAGACATATGATCCACTCTGTACATGTAGCAAGACATATGATCCACTCTGTACATGAAGCAGCAAATCTAATCCACTCCTAACACATAGCAACAATTCTGGTCCACTCTGTACATGTAGCAAGACATCTGATCCACTCTGTACATGTAGCAACAAATCTGATCCACTTTGTATGTGTAGCAATAAATCTCATCTGTCCACTCACAATGAAATAAACTCAATCTTGCGAACATATCCAGAACATTCCTATCCTTTGTCTCAAATGCATGCACACACGCCTTGTTCAGATCAGATTTCTACCTGATCACTTTCACTATTTTATAACTTTCTTTATGATGGGTTCATGCCAGATTATGTCAACAGTTTCTACCTGATCACTTTCAGTGTGCTATAACTTTCTGTTTATTGGGTTCATGCCAGATTATGTCAACAGTTTCTATCTGATCACTTTCAGTGTGCTGTAACTTTGTTTGATGGGTCCATGCCAGATTGTGTCAACAGTTTCTACCTGATCACTTTCAGTGTGCTATAACTTTCTGTTCATGCCAGATTGTGTCAACAGTTTCTACCTGATCACTTTCAGTGTGCTATAACTTTCTGTTCATGCCAGATTGTGTCAGCAGTTTCTACCTGATCACTTTCAGTGTGCTATGACTTTCTGTTCATGCCAGATTGTGTCAACAGTTTCTACCTGATCACTTTCAGTGTGCTATAACTTTCTGTTCATGCCAGATTGTGTCAACAGTTTCTACCTGATCACTTTCAGTGTGCTATAACTTTCTGTTTTTTGGGTCCATGCCAGATTGCGTCAACAGTTGATTTCATTACTCTTTGAACACACACTTAACCAACCCAATCTTTCCATTTCTAATGATTATCTTATTCTTCATGTGTTCCTGCACACTATTTATGTGCTTGTAAAGCTCACATGAAGAACTGGCAACTATCAACTGACTTTCTGTTTTCAGATTCTTGAATGCACGTTTGTTTTGTTGATAGAATGCCACTGAGTTGTCTGATTCATACCTTGCTACAAGGTGACAGAGGAGTAGCATAAACATTTTGGCACAATTATCTTCATCTTCTAGATGCTATTTCATTCAGTATATTTTAATTGTGCCCATGCTTGTTGCTACAAGCCATATCTAGAAGACAAAGTGTGTAAATAAAATTGTGGCCAAACACAATTCATAGGTTATAAGAAGTGATCAACTAGAAACAAACATGTCTTGATGTTAGTTGGTTCAGACTAAATGGATATGATGTCAAGGGTCTCTAGTGGCTTCGTGGTGAAAGGGTTACGGACGCAGTTTGTAATCCTGTATACCTGTGTTTGAAACACAGCTGTGGGCAATTTGGCAGCGGACCGCCTTGCGTTGGAATTTATGAAATGGTATAGGTGCTGGTCGTTAAGAAAGCAGTGGCAAACTACTGAATGTAAACTTACGTAGGAATCACGATCAGCCAAAAAATGATGGTGTTGACTGCTATGTCCTGTAAAGGATATGCCACTAACTTTGACTAGAGGACAAGGTACGAAACACTGGGAAAATTGCAGATTTTTACAGAATAATGAATCCAAATATATTGTGTCACTCCCATGTTTCTGGGGTAGTGAATCAGACACCTAACCTTCTTAGAAAGGGTGAAGAATGTAGGACCTGTGTAATATAATCCTTTGTCTCATATACCATCACAAAACAGTCTTCATTTGGTATTGTATAACACTACATTGAGGTCTTCACTTTGTCTCATAACACCACATTTAGGTCTTCATTTTGGCCTCACATAAACCATACTAAGGTCTTCATTGGGTTTTATATAACACCACATTTAGGTCTTCATTTTGGCCTCACATAAACAATACTAAGGTCTTCATTGGGTCTTATACAACACCACATTAAAAGTCTTCATTAGTTTCATGTAACACTATGCTGGGGTCTTCATCTGGTCTCATAAATCTACACAAATCTTTATTTCGTCTCATTTAAAACAAATCTTCATTTGGCCTCATATAAATCTATGCAAATCTTCATTTGGTGTCACATAAATCTACACACATCTTTCCTTGGTCTCATGTAACAGGACACTGGTCTGCACAGTGACATGTGGCGGGAGTGTGTCATGTTGAAGCAAATTGTGTTTTTAATAAGCTTAAAGTTGAGACATTGCAGTGATCAAGTTTTGTATAATATGAAGCCAATGGCTAATACATTTAATCTCTTTAACAAGACAAATGCAACATTTTTATATTATCTTTCTCAGTTCATTATTTACCAATGAATCAATTAGTTCATTACATATACCAACTAAATCCTTCAGTTCATTATATTTAACAACAAATCCATCAGTTGATTACATTTACCAACAAATCCATCAGTTCATTACATTTGTCAAGAAATCCATCAGTTCACTACATTTACCAACAAATCCATCAGTTCATTATGTTTACTAACAAATCCATCAGATCATTACATTTACCAACAAAACTATTAGTTCATATTTACCAACAAATCCATCAGTTCATTACATTTATCAAGAAATCCATCAGTTCATTACATTTACCAACAAATCAATAAGTTTATTACATTTACTAACAAATTCAAATCTGATTTTATTGATTTCATCTCAGCATATGAGGCTTTCTTGACCCGGTAGATATGAATTTGTCCTAAGCCCAACATTTCATAACGCATTACCAAAAACACTTTTATTAAGCATTCAACGAACATTACTGAAATATTTTCCAGAGAATAATCGTGTCATGGGTACAAGACCCAGAATGTGCAATAACAGACTTAGGCCGGCAATCCTAGGAAGGAATTCTGCCCGTTCATGTGATAGATGTGGGCCATCACATTTGAGTGACTTTGTCCAGCTGACACTGTTATTGTTTCATTCAAAGCACCATATCCATCATGTGCCATGCCCATAAGCATGTGCAGTCATCTCACTCCATCACCAGAGTCATGGATCAGTGTACTTGTCTCAACCATACCGCATGGCCAAGCCATCCAGGTATTTCCTTCTTTGCCTACCCCTTGTTCTCATCCCCTCAGTCTTGCCAGTTGTCACTAAGTTCTCCAATTTATTTCTTCTCATAACGTGACCAAACAATTGTGACTGTCTACGCCTAATTTCTCTAATCAGTTTACGATTTTCATGTGTTTCTTGTAGGAATTGATAAATGTTTTTTTTTTTTGTCAAAGCAACATATATTCTGGAATAATCCCCACGGGGAAAAAAGAAGGCAATTATGAATAGATAAAGCTAGGAGTAAGACGAGGATGCATCTTGTTGCCAGATCTCTTCTCTCTCTATAGTGAAGTAATGATGAGAGAGATCAAAGACAGGCCAAGAATACGAGTTTGGGGTTATAATATAAAGTCTACACTGTGCACATGACACAGTGTTAGTGGTGGAAAATGAAAATGATCTGCAACAGCTTTTAGACATTGTAGTTAACTAAGCCTGCAAAAAAGGACTTTCCATAAATATAAAGAAAACAGAAATATTGGCTATACAACAAAGAAAATTGATATGTTTTGGTCACTTGAAACGTCATGAAAGTTTGGAGAGAACAATAATGGAGGGGTATATGCCTGGGAAGAGAATAAGAGGAAGGCCAAAGAGAAGATGGGTGCAGGATGTGGCGGATGATCTCCAGATGGGTGCATCGGACGCGGGACATCTTGCTTGTGATCGAGAAGTTTTCCGGAAGGTTGTTATGGGAGCGAGTTCTGCAGAGGACATGCTACTGAATGAATGAATGGTTATATCAAAGAAAAAGATGGCACCAGAATGAGATAACATTAGAAGGGGAAAACGCTTAATGAAGTTGATACATTTAAATATCTAAGGACAATTATATCAGATGGAAAATGCATGACAGAGAAGAAAAGCAGAATAGGCCAAGCAAAAACTGCATTTCAGAAATTATAAGTATCTAATGCAATAAGTCACTTTCAGTTAATGTCAGATAGAGAGTACTGAAATCTTATATAGAACCTGTTTTGCTGTATGGCAGAGAATCATGGAAGATAAATGAACAAATTAGGAGGCACTTAGAAGTAACAGATTTGGTTCTTATTATTATCCATATTTTGGTGCCATCTTTTTCTTTGATATAATCATTGATTCCATTTCCTGGACTTTAATGTGAAGTCCTTTCTTTACATTCTGAGTAAATTGTTGCGAATAGCACGGACTGTCAGAGTCTTTAACAAAGATTGCCTAGACACGGCTGGTGACACTGAAATATTATATCCAATTATAAGAAAGAGACAAACAGTGACACTGAAATATTATATCCAATTATAAGAAAGAGACAAACAGTGACACTGAAATATTATATCCAATTATAAGAAAGAGACAAACAGCATTCTTTGGTCATGTGATGAGAAGAGAAGTACTAGAGAATGTTGTGACAACTGGAGAGATCAGTGGAAATAGAATTAGAGGCAGACCAAGAGAAACCATGCTGGATAGAATGAGACTGTGGCACGGAGGAATATCATCAGATCAAGAACACTAAGGGCCAAGTTCTGTGAAAAGCCATGAACCCTACAGCACTTAGAGGGCACATGATGTTGATGACGAACTCCAACACCTTTACCTTCTTTATCACTTCCTCATTCCTTCTTCTGTCTTTTGTATCCTTCTCCCTATCACAACCTTTTTGCCATGACATGAAATATCCTACATTATCCCCTCTATTCAACATATCACATGGTCAGTAAGTCAGGGACGCTGCCACATGCTGTAGGCACATAGAGAATATTTGTATAGACCAGTCACCACAGACCAGTTGTAGTGTGATGTGGTCAGTATCTGGCCGGCTGCCTGTACTAGCCCAGACATCTCCTGGTACTAGCCCAGACATCTCGTACTAGCCCAGACATCTCCTGGTACTAGCCCAGACATCTCCTGGTACTAGCCCAGACATCTCCTGGTACTAGCCAGACATCTCCTGGTACTAGCCCAGGACATCTCCTGGTACTAGCCCACACATCTCCTGGTACTAGCCCACACATCTCCTGGTACTAGCCCAAACATCTCCTGGTACTAGCCCAGACATCTCCTGGTACAAGCCCAGACATCTCCTGGTACTAGTCCCAGACATCTCCTGGTACTAGCCCAGACATCTCCTGGTACTAGCCCAGACATCTCCTTGTGCTAGCCCAAACATCTCCTGGTACTAGCCCAGACATCTCTTGGTACTATTGTGATGTTGATTCCTAATCAATCAATCAATCAATCAATCTCTTGGTACTAGTCCAGACATCTCCTGGTACTAGCCCAGACATCTCCTGGTACTAGCCCAGACATCTCTTGGTACTAGCCCAGACATCTCTTGGTACTAGCCCAGACATCTCCTGTACTAGCCCACACATCTCCTGGTACTAGATCAGACATCTCCTGGTACCAGAGTTAGGCTGGCTGGAACTGGGAGCCCGGGTTCATGGGTACAATCTGCATGCATGT
Source organism: Cepaea nemoralis (assembly GCA_014155875.1). Taxonomy (NCBI): domain Eukaryota; kingdom Metazoa; phylum Mollusca; class Gastropoda; order Stylommatophora; family Helicidae; genus Cepaea; species Cepaea nemoralis. Next base: position 17,951 of record JACEFZ010027629.1, on the reverse strand, counting down.
GCATTCGAACCCGTGACCACTGGGTGACAGGCCAGCATCCAGCCACTGCTCTAGCGTGGCTCCCACACAACTTTCTGGGGCAATCAGTTTCAGTTCCCAGTCAGGGGTTTGGCCAACAATGCAGATTCCTCTCTAACAAGACATGTATTCAGTCTCAGAGGTATCACTAGAATGCTGTAAAGAAATAATTCCTCACATGTCTGCTAATTGTCCCTGATTGGCTTCTCTCTCTCTCTCTCTCTCTCTCTCTCTCTCTCTCTCTCTCTCTCTCTCTCTCTCTCTCTCTCTCTCTCTCTCTCTCTCTCTCTCTCTCTCTTTCTCTCTCTCTCGCTCTCTCTCTCTCTCCCTCTCTCTCTCTGTGAGTGTGCGTGCGCATGCGTGTGTGTATATGTGTGTGTGTGTGTGTGAAAGAGAGAGTGAGTATATATATCACACACATTTACACATGTACGCTCACACATTTGCCTATTCCAGTTTTTCATTTATTTAGCACAGATATGGATTCAAAAGAAGATGACCTACCGGGTTATGTCCCTTCCTATGATAATCATACAAAGATCACCTAGACAATGTTGTTATCCCTACCTTTCATCTGTTTCAAAATAATGTTCCATCAATGTGCATGTCCCAGCTTACAAAGTAATGTTTCCTCAATGTGCTGTCCCAGCTTACAAAGTAATGTTTCCTCAATGTGCATGTCCCAGCTAACAACGTAATGTTTCCTCAATGTGCATGTCCCAGCTAACAAAGTAATGTTTCCTCAATGTGCATGTCCCAGCTAACAAAGTAATGTTTCCACAAAGGGCATGTCCCAGCTAACAAAGTAATGTTTTCTCAATGTGCATGTCCCAGCTAACAAAGTAATGTTTCCTCAATGTGCATGTCCCAGCTAACAAAGTAATGTTTCCTCAATGTGCTGTCCGAGCTAACGTCCTCAATGTGCATGTCCCAGCGAACAAAGTAATGTTTCCTCAATGTGCATGTCCCAGCTAGCAAAGTATGTTTCCTCAATGTGCATGTCCCAGCTAGCAAAGTAATGTTTCCTCAATGTGCATGTCCCAGCTAGCAAAGTAGGTTTCCTCAATGGCATGTCCCAGCTAACAAAGTAAGTGTTTCCTCAATGTGCATGTCCCAGCTACAAAGTAATGTTTCCTCAATGTGCATGTCCCATCTAGCAAAGTATGTTTCCTCAATGTGCATGTCCCAGCTAGCAAAGTAATGTTTCCTCAATGTGCCATGTCCCAGCTAACAAAGTAATGTTTCCTCAATGTGCATGTCCCAGCTAATCAAAGTAATGTTTCCTCAATGTGCATGTCCCAGCTAGCAAAGTATGTTTCCTCAATGTGCATGTCCCAGCTAACAAGTAATGTTTCCTCAATGGGCATGTCCCAGCTAACAAGTAATATTTCCCCAATTGCTGTCCCAGCTAACAAAGTAATGTTTCCACAAAGAGCATGTCCCAGCTAACAAAGTAATGTTTCCACAAAGGGCATGTCCCAGCTAACAAAGTAATGTTTCCTCAATGTGCATGTCCCAGCTAACAAAGTAATGTTTCCACAAAGGGCATGTCCCAGCTAACAAAGTAATGTTTCCTCAATGTGCATGTCCCAGCTAACAAAGTAATGTTTCCTCAATGTGCTGTCCCAGCTAACAAAGTAATGTTTCCTCAATGTGCTGTCCCAACTAACAAAGTAATGTTTCCACAAAGGGCATGTCCCAGCTAACAAAGTAATGTTTCCTCAATGTGCATGTCCCAGCTAACAAAGTAATGTTTCCTAAATGTGCATGTCCCAGCTAACAAAGTAATGTTTCCTAAATGTGCATGTTCCAGTTAACAAAATGATGTTTCCTCAATGTGTATGTCCCAGCTAACAAAGTAATGTTTCCTCAATGTGCATGTCCCAGCTAACAAAGTAATGTTTCCTCAATGTGCATGTCCCAGCTAACAAAGTAATGTATCCTCAATGTGCATGTCCCAGCTAACAAAGTAATGTTTCCTCAATGTGCTGTCCCAGCTAACAAAGTAATGTTTCCTCAATGTGCATGTCCCAGCTAACAAAGTAATGTTTCCTCAATGTGCATGTCCCAGCTAACAAAGTAATATTTCATCAATGTGCTGTCCCAGCTAACAAAGTAATGTTTCCTCAATGTGCTGTCCCAGCTAACAAAGTAATGTTTCCACAAAGAGCATGTCCCAGCTAACAAAGTAATGTTTCCACAAAGGGCATGTCCCAGCTAACAAAGTAATGTTTCCTCAATGTGCATGTCCCAGCTAACAAAGTAATGTTTCCACAAAGGGCATGTCCCAGCTAACAAAGTAATGTTTCCTCAATGTGCATGTCCCAGCTAACAAAGTAATGTTTCCTCAATGTGCTGTCCCAGCTAACAAAGTAATGTTTCCTCAATGTGCTGTCCCAACTAACAAAGTAATGTTTCCACAAAGGGCATGTCCCAGCTAACAAAGTAATGTTTCCTCAATGTGCTGTCCCAGCTAACAAAGTAATGTTTCCACAAAGGGCATGTCCCAGCTAACAAAGTAATGTTTCCACAAAGGGCATGTCCCAGCTAACAAAGTAATGTTTCCTCAATGTGCTGTCCCAGCTAACAAAGTAATGTTTCCACAAAGGGCATGTCCCAGCTAACAAAGTAATGTTTCCACAAAGGGCATGTCCCAGCTAACAAAGTTATGTTTCCTCAATGTGCATGTCCCAGCTAACAAAGTAATGTTTCCTCAATGTGCTGTCCCAGCTAACAAAGTAATGTTTCCTCAATGTGCATGTCCCAGCTAACAAAGTAATGTTTCCTCAATGTGCTGTCCCAGCTAACAAAGTAATGTTTCCTCAATGTGCTGTCCCAGCTAACAAAATGATGTTTCCTCAATGTGCATGTCCCAGCTAACAAAGTAATGTTTCCTCAATATGTTCCAGCTAACAAAATAATATGTCCTCAATGTGTATGTTCCAGTTAACAAAATAAGTTTCCTTAATGTGTCCCCACTAACAAAATACCGCGATCGTTAACTTGTTCTTACACGACCTGAGGTGGCAAAATATTTACAGTAGTTTCCCCTTGCCTAGGGCTTTCGTTAACATCGATATATGTTACATACTTTTATCTCATAATCTGACAATAACATAACTGATAAGTTATTTAGTCTGCCTGTTTGTCTATCTTTCTGTCTATACGCCTGTCTGTCCACCTGACAGCTCTCCCCATCAGTGTGAGTTGTCTTTTATCAGCCGTTGCATGGACATTTCTGTAACACCCAATGCGCACGCTCGGCACCCTTGTCCCAATGTGGTTATAACTCTACGTGTCTACGTAATGCTTCATTGTTAGGTGGTACCATGACTCTTTCTTCTCCCACCTATTCCACACACTTGATTGATGTGTCTTCAGCATGTGTCATCCAAGGCCTGGTTCTCTTCAACCTGTGTCTCTTAGTGTCATTTACATCTTCGTACAGGTGATGCGGTCAGGTCTTAGTCAGATCTTAGGTCTGAGGTCAGGTCTTAGTCAGATATGACTGAGCTACCTTATGACAGTAGACGGTACTACCTGCTTTCTGTCAGCGTCGAATGTTGGGCGGCGCTTACCAAACCCGACACCCCACATTGTGCCAACGGCTTCGGGCGGAAGAGCGCAATTGGGAGGGTACTAGCCTTATCCTGGTGCGAGGAAATGCAACCCAAAGACAAAATAAGTCATGGCAGAGCAGACCAGGCCCTAAGCCTTGGTTCGCGGCTGGTCTAGGATCGAAGCTCCGACAGGCGGACAGTTAGAGCATTGCTTTGCTGATCCGGCAGCTTCTGCAGCTTGTCTTGTTCCAGATTATAGGTGTTAACTTTCCTCTGGAGTGAACTAGGCAGGCCGAGAGAGGGATCATGCTGCATGGGCAACACATGGTTTCTTTATTTTAGCCCAGGCTTTGTGCTATGGAGAGGCAATAACTCCATCCCTGGTCTTAACCGGTCTCGGAATCAAAGCGAGAGGCAACTGTTACGGGTTATAAGTCCCTGTCAATTGGCATAGACATGGGGCGCCACGCGTTGCCTCTGACGGTGGGAGACACCTACAGGTGTCACTGATCAGCCAACCGCCCGTCTCAAGCTGGGCATCCCCCAGCCAATTGGGTGCTGATCCGCCACAGCCTGCCTGCTTCAATGGGTGCTTGGGGCTAGGACAAAATCTGAATCGCAGGCTGTAAAACCAATGCACCAGGTAAAAATAAAAAGAATAGAAACCTCAAGCTACGGCTTGCAACCTGGAACGTGAGAACCATGTGTCCAGGATTTTCCACTGACTTGACAAATATTGACGATGTGAGAAAAACGGCTATGATTGATGCTGAACTCAATCGTCTTAACATTGATATTGCTGGCCTGCAGGAGACTCGCCTCGCTGAGGAAGGGTCACTCAGGGAAAACAATTACACCTATTTTTGGAAGGGAAGAGGGCAGGCAGAAAAAAGGCAACATGGTGTGGGCTTTGCAGTGAAGAATTCGCTGCTGGGAATGATTGATATCCCAGCTGGAGGTAATGAAAGATTATTATCACTGCGCTTGGCACCCTCTTGTAGATTTGCCACCATTCTCACTGCATATGCGCCGACACTCGCTTCCTCTGATGATGTGAAGTATACGTTCTATGAGCAGCTAGACTCTGCGATCAAGGCAGTTCCAAAATCCGACTATATTTATATGCTCGGTGATTTCAATGCTCGTGTGGGCAAGGACTCGAGTTCATGGCCAGTGTGCCTTGGAAAATACAACATCGGTCGCATGAATGATAATGGGCAAAGGCTGCTGGAGCATTGCACTAGAAATGACCTATGTATTACAAACTCCTTTATTAAAACAAAAGAGATGTATAAGGTCACATGGAAACATCCAAGATCCAGCCATTGGCATCAACTGGACTTCATTATCACACGGAGACAACATCTGAACCATACATCATTAACTCGAAGTTACCACAGTGCTGACTGTGATACAGATCATTCTTTGGTTGTTGCAAGGGTTAGACTGAGACCAAAGAGAATCTACACAGCTAAACACAAGTCTAGCCCCAGGATTAATATTACTAACACTCACGATCCTGGAAAGTACTTTGAATTTCAACAGCAACTTGAAGACGCTTTCAATGATACATCAGAAAATTGTATAGTAAATGATAAATGGAGTAAACTTAAGGAAACTATTTATAAAACAGCGGTAGGGGTTTACGGCACTGTGGATCATAAGAGGCAGGACTGGTTTGCGGCAAACAGCCAGATACTGCAGCCCTTGATTGATAAAAAGAAGATAGCTCTCTTAAGAAACAAGGAAAGACCAACGCGTAACACTCTGAGTGAGCTGAAGCAAGCGAGGAAGGATGTACAAAAGGCTGCCAGGCAGTGTGCGAATGACTATTGGATCAAGTTATGTGAGTCCATTCAAATCGCAAGTGATAAGGGAAACATCAGAAGCATGTATGAAGGGATAAAGAAAGCCTGTGGTCCAATGATCAAAAGAAGTGCACCGCTGAAAACCTTGACTGGAGAAATCATCACTGATAAGAAACAGCAGATGGATAGATGGGTCGAGCACTATTTAGAGCTTTACTCAAGTGAGACCAAACTAGCGGATGATGCCCTCAACGCCATAGAGGCCCTGCCAACTCTTGACCACCTGGACACACTTCCCACTATAACAGAAGTTAAGTGTGCTATAAATGAGCTTGCATCTGGCAAGGCTCCAGGTAAGGATGGGATTCCAATAGAGGTAATCAGGAGTGGGCAAGACACACTCACTCTACAGATCCACCAGCTAATAGAGCTATGCTGGCGAGAAGGACAAGTCCCACAGGATTTCAAAGATTCAAATATCATAACGCTGTACAAGAACAAGGGAGATCGGAGCGACTGTAACAACTATAGGGGTATCTCACTTCTGTTTATTGTTGGGAAAGTATTTGCCAGAATTGTCCTGCACAGACTTCACGTCCTGGGAGATCAAGTCTACCCCGAATCACAGTGCGGCTTCCGTCAGAACCGGTCTACCATTGATATGATATTCTCATTGCGACAGATGCAAGAAAAATGCCGGGAACAAAATCAGCCACTGTTTATTGCCTTCATCGACCTCACAAAGGCATTCGATTTGGTGGAATCGTTCCACACAGGCATGAAGGGCATAATCAAGTTTGATGGCTCAACTTCAGAAGAGTTTGAAATCAAGAGTGGAGTTAAGCAAGGTTGTGTACTAGCCCCCACCCTCTTTGGGATATACTTTTCACTTCTACTGAAATATGCCTTTCGTGATCAGGATGACGGTATATACATTCACTCACGCTCAGATGGTGGCCTCTATAATGCTCAGAGATTGAAGGCCAAGATCAAAATTAGCAGGGTACTAATCAGAGAGTTGCTTTTTGCGGATGATGCTGCGATTACGACCCACTCTGAGGAAGAATTACAACATCTACTATCTGCATTCTCCAATGCTTGCTCTGAATTTGGTTTAACAATTAACAAAAAGAAGACACAGATTATGTCACAACGTGCACATGGTGTACCATCAATCTTTATTGACGACGCCGAACTGGAGATAGTAGACCATTTTACATATCTAGGATCAGAGGTAAATAGCAAATTATCCCTCGATCAGGAAATCAACATCAGGATTGGCAAGGCAGCAACAACAGTGAATATGTTAGCAAAAAGAGTCTGGAAGAACAGGAAGCTTACTGCCAAAACAAAAGTCCTCGTCTACCAAGCCTGTGTCCTTAGTACTCTTCTTTATGGCAGTGAAGCCTGGACAACTTACTCACACCAAGAGAAACGTTTAAACAGCTGTCATATGCGGTGTCTGCGAAGAATATTTGGTATTAAGTAGCAAGACAAAATCACAAATACTGAAGTATTGGAAAGATCAGGTTGTGTGACGGTGTATTCCATGCTCAGTCTTCGTAGACTTAGATGGATAGGACACGTTAGGAGGATGGATGATGGTAGAATACCAAAGGACATCTTTTTTGGTGAATTACAGACGGGTAGGAGATCTCAGGGTCGGCCTCTACTACGATACAAAGATGTGTGTAAGCGGGACATGATTGATACAGGCATTGATAATGCACATTGGGAGCACGTCGCCGCTGAACGTGTTGCATGGAGGGCAACTATCAGAAATGGAATAAAGACAAAGGAGAAAATGATTGCAGATAAAGCACACACAGAGCGTGAGAGACGTAAGATGGTGCAAAATGGTGGAAATTACCATGTTTTCACTTGCACCTACTGTGGGCAAACATTTGCAGCAAGAATTGGCCTTACCAGCCACACTCGCCACCGCCATGGATCGTAGTTATTAAGCCTTTTTGAAGCACAATGTACCAAACTATCGTCTGTCAAGACGGAAAGGTGCCAATGGAACAGGTGATGCGCCCTGTGTTGCAATCCCATGGTACTTTTTGGTCTGTAGCAACTTGTATCTGCCGTATAAGGATGACAGGGTCTGTATATGTTGTATTCATATAATAGGTGTAACCCTTGTGCAGAGTAGAATAGTTCGCTTGGTCTGATTTTGTTCTATCTTAACCAGATATTGTAAGCATTCCCAGACCATACTCAGTCACCGACTTGATTAGATACTTGTTGAGTGTAACCAATATTATGGTCTCCACGCCAGCCGTTGCCATCTCTCTGAGAGCATTGGGTTGTTTCTTGATTCTTTTCACTAACTTCGACACATGATGCTTGAAGAACAAGCTTCTGTCAAAGGTGATTCCCAGGTACTGCAGTTTGTTGTAATATCTAAGACCACCTCCTTGTCAATGCTGTTATTCAATGAACACCATAGTTTAGTTTAGTTTAGTCGATGGATCAACATCACGGCACACGGGTGCAACCCATAAGTGCTCTCCGTTCTCCTCCTAACTCAAACCTGAGTCTGGAGAAACTCAGCTCAGTGCGTGAACTCCGTAGCACCGGCGAGCCATAGTACAAATGCTTTGTATGGGTTGATGGCAGAGCCTGATGGCTCTGTTTCTGCTATCTTACTTGTGTAGGCGTTGAAAAGCACAGGTAGGATTACACATCCCTGTGATATCCCATGTGCAATCATGCATGTCTCAGAGTTCCAAGAGATCATGCGAAAAACAATAGATGCATTTAAATAGAACAACTGCAATCCAGCTGACGATTCAAGGATAGGCCCTCACATCCATATCTACATGTTTACATCTTTCGAAAATAAAGTCCGTTTGTTCGTTCTGGTTTCCTTTCAAAGCAGATTTTAATGTCAATGTCAATTTCACGAATACAATGTATGATAATTAAAATATATGTTTATCTATTAATATTGATACATTACACTATTCTATTGTTAACAGATGTTATAATAATATTGTAGCAATTATCTTGGTAGGGCTTCAGTAATATCAGAATGTGAGACGGACGTTCGCGTCCAAATCTTAACCACTTTAAACATAAATTGTAACTATAACTCATTCGTTCTGTTTGTCCGTCCACTTTCCCGACCGCCCGCCCGCCCGCCCGTCTGTCCGTCCATCCGTCCATTCGTCAAGAGTTCATATTGGTATTAATGACACCATGAACAACCAACAAATCACAGCATCTCAACTGCTGGCACTCATGAACGGGTTATGACACACTTTTCCTAACTCGTCTATATTCTTATCCTCCATCATATCACCGAGTTATGGATTCCAGCGTCGTCTAGCTGACATAAATAACAACATATTGCAGAAGTTTTGTTCTCACAACAACATGCAGTTCATCAACAACACACAGGTGTTTACTTCACAGTCTGGAGCACCTAAAAAGTGACTTTATATGGATCAAGTACATTTGTCTACATTGGGCACCAGCTTGCTTGCCAAAAATATCAAATACCCAGAAAGGACACAAACTACATCCAATACTGGATCGCGTAGGACACTTCTAGCTACTCCACCTCAAACTCAAGCCAGACGGCATACTCCTGCCACATCAAGTATCAATAGGCCTGAAGAGCGAAGACCACTTATAACCACGGCACCTGACATCCAAGCCAGACGGAACATTTCCACCTCACCAAATCCGTACAATACGACCTCTTTCACACAGGAGGGTGATAATTATGAAGATACGTTCCCTCTTCTCCACAGCAATTAACAACCCAGCAGTAACAACAACGTGCCACTGCAGTCTCCTGTTAGCCACGAATCAGAGCCTGTAGTTGGAAGTCGTTACACACCCGTGAGAAATCAACAGTATCCATTCCATTGTAACCCAGAGTTGTTATACCTCACACGTTTTAGCCAAGCTTCACTTCGTCAGGCACTTATGATGTCGCTGTAACAAGGACCAACACAGCCTGGTATTTACTAGCAATTCAGCACAAAGCAACATCGGATCTCAATACAAGAAAGAGCCTCTCCTAGAAAGTTTATGTGCATACTTGGTTATTGTTTTATATAGCAACGTATTAGATTATACGTGACTATAAACACTGACTCGTCTTGACGTCACAGAGATTGATACTTAGTTGGATATCTTTTATAATACTTTTATTGTGTTTATACTGTGAGTGAGGGGGTCTTCACTGCTCATCCTTACTTATCTTTATACGTATTTTGTGTGACTGCGTGTATATTGACATAGACATTACTGTTTCTCTCTACTTTAGAGTGTGTATTGTTATAAGGGGCGTAAGTTGTATTCTTTTTGTGTTTAAAAAAAGTCCATGATTACGCATTGTTAAAATGTCTAATAAGTACAAACATTGGCTCAGTAAAAATGGGCTCAGAATCGGGCATTTAAATATCTGCCATCTATTAGGGAAGCTGTCTGAACTATCACTTATACTTAATAAAACTTTTCACATGTTCGGCGTTAGCGAAAGTCGATTAAATAGTAACACCTCAGATGATGACATCGCTATCAGAGGCTTAAAAACCATTAGAAGAGATCCTTATCAGAAACAAGAGACGGGTATTGCAGTTTATATTTCTAACTCGCTTAACGCCCACCGTAGGCTAGATTTTGAAACCTGTGAGATTGAGTGTGTATGGCACACTACTTCAAAATCTTATACCCCTAGTAGTTGGCAATCTTTATCGAAACCCCAGTGCAGGAAATATCTGGTATGAAAAATTCACCACTATGATGGATGTAGGCTTTAGTAATGCGAGAGAAATAATACTGCTAGGCGACTTCAACATAGACACTAAACAAATCAAACAAAACATGAGAAAACATAATAGAGTCATATAACTTCCAACAGTTAGTCAAACAAGCCACTAGAATAACAAAATCATCTGCAACACTTATAGATCATATCTATACTACGTGTGCTGACAACATCACTGAATGTACTGTACCTATTAATGCAATGAGCGATCACTACCCAGTATGTTGCACGTGGTCGAAAAGAGGTACCAAATACTCCGAAACACAATCATGTAAGTATAAAATATAGAAATTATAAACACTTCAATCAAGATGCCTTTTTACAAGACTTGCTCAACTCATTTCTGGACTATGTTTAGCAGCTTCCTGAACCAGAGGATGCTCTGGGTCACTGGCTGAAGACCTTTCAAAGTGTATTTGATAAGCATGTTCCATTTAAGGAAGTTCGTGTTAAACATCACACTAAGCCCCCGTGGATCACACAGGAGGTAGTTGAAGTTATGAGAGATCGGGACAGGGCACATAAACATAGAAATCTAACTATGCACCATAGTCTGAGAAACAAAGTTCAGTATGTTATTCGAAAAGGAAAGAAAAACAATTTTAAGAACTTAATAATAGATAAAACCAACACTAAAGATATATGGAAAGTAATTAATACCTTGACAAACAAACACAAATCATCACAATCATTACCATCATATCAGGTTACATGTGATCAATTCAGTAGATTCTTTCAGTCCGACGTAAACCAACTGAAGGTTACAACACCAGATGCGCCTCATGACATATCTTTATTATCATCATTTTGTGAGAAAAAATGCCATGGAGACATTCCCTCCAACATACCGCTAATGACTACCACTGAAGTATTTACTCATCTCAGTAACCTAAAAAACAATAACTCATCAGGACTAGATGGAATCTAGTCTACGCTGCACCGGCGATCTGCGAGTCACTAACTTTTATATATAATTAATGTCTCACCAAAGGTAACTTCCCATCAGCCTTTAAAATCGCTAAAGTGTATCTTCATTTAAAAGCTGGTTCATTAGACGATCGTCGCATGAGTAATTATATGCCAATTTCCATATTATCCTCACTATCCAAACCGCTAGAAAGGCACATCCACAAAACAACACTAGAGCACTTAGTTCACCACAAACTAATAGTTGACAGTCAGTCAGGATTTCGGCCAAAGTATTCTTGTCATACGGCCCAAACAAACAAGATAGAAAATTGGCATAAACATATTAACAACAATACTCTATGTGGAGCGGTATTCACAGACTTTAGTAAAGCAGTCGATATGATATATCATACTATTCTAATTAAAATCTAGAAACAATGAAAGTAAGCTTTTATATAGTGACATTAATAAAAAACCGTTTTTATTAGACAGAAAACAAGTAGTATCAAACAATAAATCTTTATCTCAAGCCATTACCATTAATATTGGAGTACCTCAGGGGTCTATACTTGGCCCTCTGTTATTTGCCATTTACATAAATGATCTTCCCTTATATCTGTCATCTTCCTGCGATCTATTTGCAGACGACTGCGCAATATATACAAACACTATTGATCATAATGTGCTAGAATTATCCTTGCAACAAGAAATAAATAGTGTAGTTAACTGGAGTCATGCAAACCGCATGCAAATTAACATTTCTAAAACAAAATCTATGTTAATAACCAGGCAAAGACTTCACACTCTAAACTCGCAGTGAACTCTTCAGCTGCACATTGGTAGCACGCCTATAGAAAGTGTAACCGAGCGAAAGGCACTGGGTCTTATTATAGATCAAAAGCTATCCTTTAATTCCCATGATCATGCTCTAGTTAAACAAATAGCCAAATAAGTATACCAACTTGCCAAAATTAAAAATTTCCTCGATGACAACACAAGAAAGAAATTCTATACTTCCCACATACAAACATATATTGATTATTGCTCCACAATCTGGGATGGATGCTCCAAATCAATAACAATAAAACGCCTTTATTCACTCCAGAAAAGGGCAGTGCGTCTAATCAATTGTGATAAGTTTACAGACAATTCTAACCTACATGAACGTCTTCAGTTACTGCCACTCCACAAACGCCTATCTTTTAATAAGGCTAAACTAATTCACAAATTCCTATTTCAAAATTCCCCAAGCTACCATTGGCCATTGTTTAAATATAACGCAAGACATAGCAAACGACTAAATATACTTCATGTCCCTAAACCTAGGATAGACTTATATAAAACAAGCTTAGCATACTCTGCCACTCAGTTGTGGAACAATCTTCCACAAGAAATCAAAGACACCGCCAATCATTATACATACAGTCGCAACCTGTTTGAACACTACCTCAGGACAGACTATATGCCTCTTTAAAAAAAACAGCAACAATGACAATAATAATGGTAAATTATCTATAACCACAACTAGCCAAAAAATTCCCATATGTATGGCACCTTGGGTATTTATGATGCCCATGTTAAACATTGCTTCAACGAGTCATGTATTATTGATTATTTTTCATGCGTTGTCGAAGAATTGCTTCATAAGAGATGTTGAATGAAATAATGTATGAGAGGAAATAGAGAAGAAGGGCAGAATGTCAGACGGGCCTGCGTGCCCAATTCTTAACCCTTTGAAAATAAAGATTTTCGTTCGTTCGTTCGGCCTGCCTGCCTGCCTGCCTGCCTGCCTGTCTGTCTGTCTGTCTGTCTGTCTGTCTGTCTGTCTGTCTTTCTGTCTGTCTGTCTGTCTGTCTGTCTGTCTGTCTGGGCCATTATCCAAATCCCCACTTCAACAAATCATTGGTATAATCTCTTCTTAATACTAGGTATGGAAAGGCGTGTATGTGTGTTTGCGTGTGCGTACGTGTATGTGCGTGTATGTGTGAGGGAGTCTCTGTGGCGAAGTGGTCAAGCCGTTTGACGTTTGACTCGTGAGCCGAAGGTTGTGGGTTCGATTCCGTGCCGTGTCCTTCGGTTTACGAGTTAAATGTTTCGGAGACTCCCATGGGTCGTCGCTAAAAGCTACGGAGTTCGTGCTTTATGCGACGCTTTCCGTGCTGCGGAAAGAGACCGAGCCATATGGGATAAAACCCGGAGCAATGAAGTCGACCCTGTCGACTTTTAAGCGACTTTTTTTTATGTGTGAGGGAAGGGGCTGCATACCGTTCCAGTGGTGAGTGCCCTCCCTTCGTAGTTCACCCACAGCCTCATCTAAACAATAAGACAAGTTTCTTCCATACTGTACAACCTGATCTCATATAACTGCACATACTGACCTCATAAAACTGCACATATTGACCTCATATAACTGCACATAGTGATCACATAAACGTTAACATTCTCATGCTGACTTTCACTCTCTGTATCATTCTCATCTTCACTTGATGAGGTATCAATCAAAATAGCATTTGCTTCTTTTAGCATGCGACGACCCTCACAATTCGAAGAGTAATGGCCATAAGCCCGACAAAAGAAGCATTTAACAGCTCTTTTATACTCTGTACGCTTTGTTTTTTGCTTGTTCACCATCATTTCTAGGTGATGTTTATAATTTGGGTTTCTATCACACATAGAGTAATCATCATGTGATAATTTGCAATATTTGCATGTTGAGTACTTCACTTTAGGTTTATTTCTATTCTGAAATGATTTTGGTTTTGTTATATTTATAGCAGCTGCTGCATCGTTCTGATTATCATTAAGAACAAAGATGTCTCTGTTCGCTGTGAAGAATGCATTGCCTTTTTGTTCAATATCATGAATGGTCTGACAATCACTTTGTTTCAAAAATTTGGAGAAAGCTGTTGGTAATGATGTTATATTCTTGTTTATAATCATTAAATCTTTTAATTTATCGAAACTTTTCTCTACTCTTGCTGAGTTAATCCACTTAGTGAAAACATCTTGTGTTGTTGAGACGTAGTCTATGAATGTTTGATTAGCTTTTGGGCTTAATTTAGCGAACTGCATTTAATATCCAGCAGCGTCTAGTGAAAAATGTTGCATTATCCTCTGTTTGATGTAATCATAATTTCTTCTTAAATCTTGAGGTATCGTTTCTATCACTGTCAATGGCGCCAGGGCCAAATTACGCATATATATATGAAGGCCCAATTCTCCTTTGCAATGCCATGGTAATGCATTAAACACTCAAAATTTGCTGCCCATGAGCCTATTGAGTCTCCAGAACAAAAGGGTTTTACTATTCCTTTAACTTATTAAATTTTGTTCTTCTTCCTTGCTTTTTAATTTGTTCATTGAGATCTCTACGTTAGAGTCTATTTCTAATTGTTTTCCTTTCATTTGTGTTTCTGACTCAATTTTCTTAGCTTCTAATTCTATTTCTTTCTGTTTTATGGCTGCTTCAATTTCTAACTTTTTGTTAGCTGCTGTTATTTCTAATTCTAACTTTTTGTTATCTGCTGCTGTTTCTAATTCTTTTTATTTGATGGCTGCTTCAATTTCTAATTTTTTGTTAGCTGCTTCTAATTCTAGTTTCTTCTGTTCTCGTTCTAAAGCTCTTTCCTGTCGTTCTTGCTCTTTCTCTTCTCTTAGTAAATTTTCAGCATGTTTCTTCTCACTCCAGTCTGCTAGCTTATCTCCTGTGTATCCTAGTTTTTCCCCTAGCTCGATACACTTTTCTAACGTAGACATTTTAGAATTATGAAAGGAATTTATGTTCACAAAAGATTATGTCCCTTGGGAAATAATTATGAAATGTGCCGGTTGGTTATCTACCTTTTAGTAAGATTACAAAATGGTACATAAAATTTACATGCGTGAAAAGAAAATGAGTGACTATTTATTGACTCAATTCAAGAAATAAAGTTTAACTTAGGCTGATTTTAGGGGTGTTGCTCCAGCACTACTGATGACTCTGTTCTCGTTGTCTTCGTGGTCTCTGCAATTCTTTTACCGGTGTAATAATATCTAATACATCAACCTGTTGTTGGACAGAAAAACGTTAATATCGTCGTATAGTCATGTCCATGTCAATGTCATGTAATGAGAGAGAATTATATAAGTAATTAGCTTTCGAATGGACTTTAGAGTGGAATCAGGATAAATATATATATCATACAATTAAATTGTCGTTGTCGTGTTGTGTGTATGTTTACAGTTTTACTTGGGTAGTCCAAGAGCTGTCAAGGTTTAAATTATATATGTCTTAGGACTCGCCAAAACGGACGTTTTCCCCCATAGTTTACCTGTCAGCGTCTAGAGGTATTAGAAAGTGAAGGTTCAAGACAGGTAGATAGTACGAGCATAGATGAGACATAAACACATGAGTCAATAAGATATGATTAATTACTCTGGGATATAATCATACAATAATATCTCATCCATCATTACAGCGTTCGTTCTCGCACTAATTCATAATATAGCAATAATTTAGCAATGGAATACGTTACGATACAAGCCACTACGCTCAGCCACACACACAAGCACAAGTCAAACGGCTCAGCTATTCAAATCCTTAATTCCTAGGTATAGTCTATCAGAAATGAAGAAATCAGGACTAAAGTGGGGGTTAAAGCAGCACTAGATTTTATCAGAAAGCAGCAAGTCAAATGGTTTAGCTATGCAAGTAGGTTACTAGTCAACAGCATACCACAACAAGCAATGATGTACAGACCAGACGGAATCATAGGAAGAGGCCGACCACGTAAACGTTGGACGTAGGGAATAGCAGAGGCCATGGGAATATCGACATATGAAGCCCATAATCGGGCACTCTCACGAAGTTTATACTTCACTTCGACACCGCAAGGTACAAGAGGAACATGATGAGATGAGATGAGAGTCTATCCTGTCACACTCTCAGTCATGCATCGTCTCTCTATCAAGTCCAAAGCTCGTGGGAAGTCAGGTATCTCGCATACGCCTGGTTAAGGCTAGTCGTATTGCGTACTTTTGTTCAAGGTGACACTGTCTTTCTAGGGTACAGTCCTGTCTTTCCTGTCTTCAGCATCTAGACTATTCTCCTTCCCCCGTACTCACCCCATGTCCCTATCTCTATCATCTGTCCTCTTCTCTGTCCCCTATAGGACCTTGACAATTGGCACTGAAACCAATGCATTATGGGGTGACCCTGTGTCGTGAAGTTGGAGCCGTGACTAACCACTAACTATGTAAGAAGTTCATACTGATGCAACATATAAGTTAATTATTCATACTAATATAATATTGAAGTTAAATGTTCATTCTGATGTAACATAGAAGTTAACTGTTCATACTGACGTAAGATAGAAGTTAACTGTTCATACTGGTATAATATAAAAGATAACTATAGAGATACACGTGAGATGTTTAAACTGATGTAACAGAGAAGTTAACTGTAAAGATAGATGTATGGTGTTCATATTAATGTAACATACAAATTAACTGTCTTGACAGATAGGGATGCTTGTAAGGATGTAACAATGAAGCTAACTGTAGAGACAGATGTAAATATTATCTGCACAAACTGATTACGATGCTAACTGTTCATGCTGATGTACCATAGAAGTTAACTGTTCATACTGATGTAACATAGAAGTTAACTGTTCATACTGATGTAATATAGAAGTTAACTGTTCATACTGATGTAACATAGAAGTTAACATTTGATACTGATATAACATAGAAGTTGTGACATTTCTGTCAACGTCAATCAAACTCCTTCCGAATAAAGAGGAAAAATTGTTTCGGAATTCACAATGGTAAAGCGGGTACTTCTATGGATTTTAATTATAACCACACAAAAAAGGCACTCCGTGACGTTTGGAGATTGTCAACAACTAAAAATAGAATCCGCCCACAATGTTGAGAATTAACCTTTGTACAAGGACAGGGTGGGAAAACTTCAACACTAAATATACCCCCCCCTCTCCCCAATCCTCGAGAACATCAGCACCCACCCCACTTCTGAATGTCGCCATAGTCCGAGATAGAAGTGAGCTCTTCTATTGGTGCGGCCAGGGTAATTCATATTAACATAATTAATTTGGATGGAAGGAGCTCAGTGCATCTTGGCAGAAACATGCACTATTTTCGTGCAGTTGTCGAAATTATTCATAAAGGATTGTTGTGATGTTCTGTTCGGTAGATGTGTGGTTTTTAATTCTTGACGACTTTGGTAAGTTGGAAACCATAGTGAATAAACGTAAAACTAGTGCATTTAAATAGAAAGAATCTGAATTTATAGCAGAGTTTTCTTTGTGAAGATCTAGAGAAATCCTCGGAGAATTAGGTGCATTTTCTTTGACTTAGTGAATGATAATCTTTCTGACCCAAGGCATGCCCTTTTTGAGGGGTAATCTTCCCATTTTCTCTTTATTCAGTCTTCATAGGTCAATAATATTTCGAAAAGACCTATCAGGATAGTTTCTAGAATACCACATGTATTTTTATATGAGTGATACTTTTCTGGCATATCTCTTATGATCTCTTTGTCTATATGTTCAGAAAAGAATGAGTTTCTTTGTATGTATATTCTTGTTTAAAGAATTAATATGGAGTTCATTTATAAATGTATAAATATGATGTGGTGTTACCTTATAATTATAATGTGAGGTTACCTATACATTTATCCGTTATCCGTGCCATGAAGGTGTAATGACATTACCCTTACGGATGACCACTGGATATTCTTGGTGACAGATCCTTGAATGCACGAGAATGATTCACATTATTCACAAGGCAGGAATGAGGGAAACATGACATGTCAATATAAAGCGTGAAGGATTGCATCAGATGTTGGAGTGATGGGTAAACATCAATCCAGGA